>JADDOH010015294.1:0-18638 GCA_016648135.1 Agrypnia vestita
ATATATAAATCTATATTAAATTGAAAAATATTCAATTTAATATAGATTATATAAATTGCGTATGAATATTTATTTATAATACAACAATTACTATTTGACTTCTCTTAAAGATTAGCGTTTTTTCATTGATTTGCTACCAGTGCTACCACCCAATGACACGAGAAATTTCTTGGAAAAGGACATTTTTAAATTTGTCATGGTTTATTTCTTAAATAAATTGTCAACAATTATAAAGATTATTTATGGACGATAATTTCTTTAAAACACTGACACTTGACTTTTAAAAGTCATTGCCATTACTATCGCGCACACAACAATGTTGTGCTTATAACAATATTATGAGTAGCATGGTATTAAATTAATAATTTAAATTATTCGCGTTTTTTGTGTTTTTGTATCAAAACTCGCAATAAAACGCAGTAAAATGCGCAGATCAATAACAAGTCATAAAAAAGAAAATTATAGGCAATCAAGTTTCAATTAGTCTTAAAAAATACATACGGTTAAAAAAAATATAAAGGGAAAAAAACATTTATTTAAAAAAACATTGAGAAGGGAAGAGGGTAGAAAAGGAGTAGAGGGTAAGAAAAAGAGGATTTGAGACATTGAAAAGAAAGTTAGTCACTTAATTTCTTTGCTTTGTTTCAACTTCAATAATGGAAGGCTATCATAGAAAAAATATATATTAAAAAATAAATAAAAAAGCCTTGATATACTTAAGAATTCATTTAATTATTAAATTAATCTATTTAAAGTGTTTTCAACGTTCGGTTGTTTAGAATTTCCCGGGTTATTCTGCCGTGTGTTTCCGACTTCTCTGGCCGACGTTTCGGATCTCGTTGCAAGTGCATCAGGGACTACAGTTGCAGATGATGGACCGATAGCTGCCTTGAGAGCGACTAGAGAGACTGACCCCTGAATACACTTTGCAGGATAGCCTGAAAACATTTATTAATTGAGATAACGAGAATATTTGTTTCAATGCTAGAATAAATACCACTATCGGTAATTACTATTACCAAAAAAATATAATTAGTGTAACCGTCAAAAGGACGATTTTATTTCGTTTGAATTACAGCTTTTTAAATAAATAAGTCTTACTTACTTCTACAATAAATGTCTACAAATAATTCTGGCATTAATGCATCACAATATGAATGAACTGTTTCTGTTAATTCTAATGTCGTATGATCTGTAGTTACTGAAATTAATTATAATTAATTAATTCTCTTAAATTTAACATTCACAACTAATAAATTTATCGCAAAATCGTGGTATATTTGTATTAGCGTGTAAACAGCCCCATTTTGTCGCCAGCGCCATTTACTAAGCTTAGTGCCATCTGGTAGCGTTAGAACTATATAGAGAAATATGTATTTGAATAATAAAAGGTCAGAAATATCTGTATATCATGTGGCATGCTAGGTAAAATCTTATCTCATATTTTTTCAAACCAAAAATAAAACATTTTGTTACACTCTTTTTTTCTTTTATCTGAGATTTTATTTTTCAAAATTCTGGTGACAAAAAAAATTTATAACAATCAAAGTTTCGTCCATCATTTTGTGGCTATATCCAACAACTTACTTGGCCATCACGTTCTAGGATGGGTAAAATGCTTGTATTTAAATAGTATTTATTGTGTTGATTTTCAAATTATCATTGTGGTTTTGTTTAAATAATTGCTGTGACGATATTTAATTTATCGATTTTTTCGTTGGTGCACCTGGTATTAATGGGTACTAATTTCAAAGTTAAAACGGAGATTATCTCATTTTGGTAATTTGGCTTGATTCCATATTATGTAACGCCACCTATGTAAGGAGCAAGCAAAGATTTAACAAATTTGCATAGTGCACAAGTTTGGCTGCGAAATATGGTCGTTCGCTTCGGTCACAAATTTTTCAGAGATTATTCTAGTATGATATTTTTTGAGAGACGATCTTTGATTAAACTTCAAATATAACTGAAAGATTGGCCTTCGATAACTTAGATATCTCAAAATTTGCTGCTTTGAACTTCCGGAATCTATCTAATAGACAATAACTTTAGCAGTGGATGATAAAGGGGTAAAAGTACAGTATCCCTTGTAATATGTCAATGACAACAATAAGATTGATAAAATAAAATAATAATCAGAGTTCGAAAGAACAACGTATTTCATATAAAAAGCGGACCGACAGCTGAGCAGATTGAGTTTATTTTGACATTTCTATCGGTGAGATATCAAGCACGGAACGATGGCAGTGGTGGCCATTCGTGAGATAATCGGAGAGACAGATATTAAGCGAATAATCGAGCGAAGTACCTAACTAGCGATTTAAATAAGTGCGACTACTTACGTGCTATATTCAAATGGAATGTTCTAACATGTGGTAAATTAAATGCTACACAGCAGTAATAAAGTGTTTATAGATGAGTGATAAGTTGCGAATTAGTGTGAATTCGAGAATGGTGTATTTATTTAATTCGTGCTAAGTGACTTTGTCAATTTAAAAAATAATAGTTGAATTATTAGTACAACCATGACTTAATATCAATAGGCTTATAGGCATAAATATGGTTTCAATATAACTCAAATAAAATCATAAAAACCTTGCAGAAATTCAAATAGGGAGGTTTTTATCATTTTGTGATGAATTTTTTATAAAAGATATAAGATACTGTAATGATAGTCCAACGTTTTTCAAATAATAAGTCAGAAACAATTTTTAAAAATTCAAAATTTGATGTCGCATATCTTCTTAACAAATGATATCAGGACATGTTTTCTTGAACATTTTCAACTCATAATCCACCTTTAAAACATTGTGGACTAGCTCTGTTACACTCTGTATATACAACTATGTCAATACTATCATGGGTCCGCGGTGAAACGAGAATATATGATATAAAATTAAATGAAAACTTGAAATTAATTTAAGCTATATTTAACACAAAATGTCCCTGGACACAAACTTCACTAAAGTACTTCTCTGTAACTCACACTAATTGTCACTTAAGAATCTTCCATTTGTCTGGAATATTTTACATTCGTCTTCCAGAACAATCGCCCGTCTGTGGGACACATTATTTGCGCTGTCTACTGCACTCATCCACTACTACTAATGATTGTTGAAATACTGCTTCACGGATAACAATAAATTTCAAATATCCCTTTTATGATAAAATATTCCATAGAAACAGGTGTAGACCGAATCAAACACCTTACCTTTCAGGGTACCCTCCATAAAAACATTTAAAATTTATAAAATAAGTTAGGGATGTTAAAGTGACTTTTATTGGCAACCACTTTTTGTAGAATCAGCACCCTTAAAATCGTCTGAATCGTGTTTTTACAAAGAGTTCAAAATAAAGGTAGGCATTTATCTAGGGGTGGGAAACAACTAGCGTGACCGAAGATCCGTAAATCTAGGATTTTCTCCCAAGTTTTATTACCTGGATCCTCATAAATCGAATTGCGTGCGTAAAAATAGTATGGGAAATATTCATGAATGGGAAAAAACCTTCTGAATCAAGGTTTTTATTTCAATTACTTAGTCTACCCAAGTTTTCACAAGTGCACTAGTGCTATAAATCGACACATTTAAGGTAGATTTCGTTGAATATTCTATTTAAATAACCTTTGTATTTGTTTACTCATATTCTACAATCAACAAAGTTTATTATTCAATTAATTCCCAGAGACGTACAGTCAGTAGTTTAAAATAATCTGTAATTTATTTCTTTATTTGTTTGGAAATATTAACAGATAAAAAAATGATATGTATGTGTGATGTTCTTACGTGCGTAGGCAATATAACTCGGCCTACGCACTTGGGAATAATCGGGTTCTTCTAGTAATACGCGTTACGTAGGTAATAACATTTATTGGAGACACTACTTTATAATACAATATGTACAACTGATTCGGACCCCGGTGAATCTCGTTCTGCCCGGTGCGGCGCAACAGCACGGGCGCCATCCACGCGTCTCGCTCGCACGCTTGCCTCTCACTCATCCAAGCGTCCGCACATTCGTCACAGTATGAGAGTGTAAATAGATAGTCATGAACTTACTAACTTATATCCTAACATATCTCACATAGAAATAAATAATTATAATTAACACGACATAAAATATGTATCTTGTACATAGATGATATTATTCCCATCACAAACACCAGCATCGCTGCTGAACACCACGTCAACTGAAAGCATCCAGAACGCTCATGCTAAGACTGATGTTGTCAAAGACGTATTTATATATGGAGAGAAACTGCAAGAAACAGATATCAATAGTGGAAAACTCTTGAAGAGGCCAAATATGCCTGGAGTTATAGAAGATAGCGATAATGAAAAGTGCATAATTTTTCATCAGTAAAATACTGACTATATCCATCCGCATACCAATATGTTGAGTAAGATACGCGCACGGAAATACTAATTTAATTATCATGTTTTGGGTGAAAATTTTCCCCGTTTCGAGGGTCGATGATACGATTTGTCAAATCACGGCGCGCCCAATTTTAAATACAGGATGTACCAGAGCTAGCAGCAGAAACTTGGCAGGTAGATTTCTGACTATGTTATGTATCTAAAATGTTCAAGCAACCATGGCCTAATATCAATAGTTATGGAGATATGCAATTTCAAAGTTTGCATTTTTTTTTCAAAATTTCTGACTTATTACAGTAATGTATGTCGATTATGAAAAATTCATTCACTTTAATACAAGTTGAATAAAATGATAAAAACCTTGCAAAAATTAAAAAAACGTTATTTTTTACAAGGTTATTATCATTTTATTTGAGTTGGATGAAAGCAAATGAGTAATAATTCATAATCGATATAGGTTACTGTAATGATAATTCAATTTTTTGCAAAAAATAATTCAGAAATATTGAAAAAAAATGCAACTTTGATAATGCATATCTCCATAACTAATGATATTAGGTCATGGTTGCTTGAACAATTTAGACTCATAACATAGTCAAAAATCTGCTGACCAAGTTTCTGCTGCTAACTCTGGTACACCCTGTATATGAAGAAAAAAATGTAAAGGAAAACCTTCTCTACACAATTACTTTTCTCTAAATTCCAAGTTCCAAAATTAGAGAATGTTTACAAAAAAACGTCAATTATACAACTAATTAAAGAAAACATAACTGCTAAATTTGAAAAAACACATCATTTAGATTCAAAAATAATTTTAAAATCCCAAAATATAATACCAAACTGTGTCAACAAAACTACATATACTTGGGCATAAAAAACTTCAGTAACCTACCTACAGATATTAAGAAAATCGATGACTTACAACAATTAAAGAAAAAAATAAACCAACACTTTAGATCGATACAATTTGACAATGCATAACAAGACATACAGCTATGGAACAAATAAGCCAAATTCAAAATAAACTAATAAAGTATAAGCCCCTCACCAAGCACATGAGCAAGTCTCATTTTTGGAGAGGCAAAGAAATAAAATAAAATGTATCTAAGTAGATTGTAATAGACAAATGTATTATGATTTAAATGTAGTTTTAATATTAAATAAAAAAATAAAAATAAAAAAATATAAATAAATTTGAACACTGGTACGGTAGCAAAAATATACTTCATCGCGTTGTAAATATGAAGCATCAATAAACTTTATAAACGACGTATCTTTATGTGTATCAATATTTAATATTGTGGTGAGCACACTTCCGAGCAACTATCACTAGTCCACGCCAGGCCTGGTTCTCCATCTTCAGCACCATAGTCTAGAGCACCATTTGTTTCTAGATCCGTTTCCACCGCGTTAATTCTTCGCCACATACCTTCCCAAGCTGGGACTTCAAACTAACTTTCTCATATACTCTAATCCTTTTGAAAACAACTCACATATTACATCTCGTACAGCGCATCTCCCAAAATATATTTATAAGTTAATTTAAAATTTTGGGTAAAATAATAATTATTCTACGAAAGAACGTAAAATTTTAATTAAAAATTTAAAAAATAGATAAAGTTCCGACCAGTAGATAAAAAGTAATGGATTTTTTAAACGTTTTTAACTCCCGAATCGGAATAGATGCCTACGTTTTAATTGTAATATCCCGAGAGATGTTCAGATATATATTTTAATATGTAATTAATAATAACTAAGAACTTAAAAAGTACTGTGAAACTATTTTTGTACAAATTGTAATTAGTGCCATTAATTCGTGCCGTTTATGTTCGTGGTTTGGATTTCACAATTTTTTTGAGGGGAAAAGCGATATTTGAAAAGTACATCGTTAGTTGTATAAAGGATCGAAAATAGTGTGGTACACAAGATAATACAGTAAAGACAAAATAAACAGCTAATCACGTAATCTAATTTAAGTGAAAAGGGACCTACCACACACCCAAGGCCGTTTTATAAGCAATAGCCCTATATTTTCGCCATCCAATTCAGCATTTTTTTACAATAATGTAATCATCCTCCCCGCGCTACTTAAACTCATAAGAGTGCAAGCGGCGCTGGGAGGCATCCACACAAAACCGTTTTGCGGTCATCAAAAGCAAACCATACAATACAAAACAATAGAATGAGATATGATGCAATGATATACCTACATATATGTGAGGAAATACCGTAGGGTCAGTTAAACTAGGTACAGTAGTTACTCCCCTGAGGGAGAAATGAAAAGAAAGTTGTATAAAATAAACAGAAGGCATCCGGAAAACCACTGCCGGCAATGATTTTCCCGACTTTTTTTTTTGATATGATTACACACTATATTTTTTTAATGAAATAATAATATACACTGACACTGATAAACGATCCTAGGGTAATATTAGAAGACCAAAAATGTGTCGTAAATCAACAAAAAAACTCTAAAGAAACGTGTTGTCGATCAACAAGTTTTACAAGACACAATATCACCTCGCAAGTATGAAATTCGCGGGTTCCAGGGTCAAAACCGTGTATTTTTTGACAAATAGAGGTTCCCGGTGCATTACTGAATATTGAAAAAAAAAATGTGCAGTATATCGTCAGATTTTTGAAACAAGGCAATCTCTGAGTAGCTCGTTGGCGTAGTATTCGCTTTTTTTCTCATTCTACCAACCTCAAACTATCTCTGAGTTTATCTCCAGATCCAAATCTTGTTCTAAATCATGTTCTTTATATTTCAGGTGTACAGGATTCTGACCTACCTCTCCGGGGTGCTCTACTTCCTGTCAACAACAATCAACCCCTTCCTCTACAACATCATGTCCAATAAGTTCAGGGAGGCTTTCAAGGTAAGCATACACACCTGTCTTTCATCCATGCACGATTTTATCAAAAAATTCAATTTCTTACTCATAACACAGTCGGCCAATGACGAATGTATTAAAAAATATTTTTATTACAATTGATTGTGCGTTTTGTTGGATGTTACTAAGTAACTAACCATCACACTGTTTCCCCGCAGGGGTCGGCAAAGAGGATTGAACGCCATTTTCTTCTGTCTTGACACACCACTTTTCTTTGGCCTAATTCACACATCTTCTCATGCACGCTCTACGATTGTCAAGGCTTTAAACAGAGCCATCCTCCTATATTTGTTGTATCTGACAGATCTTTTCGAACCCCCTCTATTCCTATTGCCTTCATATTTTCTCTACTCGCCCCACATATTTTCTTAACTACTCTTTTCTCGTTTATACGTACCACATGATTAATCCATCTCAGTTATCCTTTCTTTATTCTATCTACCACGTTGTAGCCAGCTTTACATTCACTTATTTGTTCATTCCTCACTCTATCGACCAAAGATTTTCCACTCAAGCGCCTTAGTGAACACATTTTCACCGCATTTAGTCTACTTTCATTCCAGTTTGTGGATAGTATTAATCACATATTAATAATAATAATGACTCTGCGATGCATTTCATCAGCTGAAACTAGTAGGTGAAGAAAATAGTGATTAAAGGTGAATAGAATATTTTATTATATTGGTTACATCAATACAATTTCGGAAAGATTTAAAAGTGATTCAACTTTCATGAATATGTTAAATTCCCATTAAATTTAAAATAATAGCACACTGCGCGTGGTGTACATAACCTATAGCATGCGTCAAGTGCGTTTTTGCATTACTGGAGTGAATCAGTTACATAGCTTCATCTCTTTCTCGCATAGATATCGCTCGTAGTACATTGACGTTTATCAGTACACAACACATTTTTGTAGTGCCATGAACACAAAATCGCCCTGTAACTGAAGACCACCCCATTTTTAAATAATTTATGAGGATACAGTACATATCCATTTGATTGGAAAAAAAACGGATAAAGTACGAATATACCGATGCCTTCCATCAACATGTGCAGAGCACGAAATAAACATGTTGTAAGAAAATGGTAAACAGATCAAATTGTGCCAGAATCCCTCATCATACCTCCAAGACTTACTATACTATACTATACTATACTATACTATAGAGATACTTTAGAATCATCTGGAATGCACTACAACTCATTCGGGGGACGTCTGGAACAGCCTGGAAGTGAATGGAATCTTCTCGCAAACACAAGGCTACAATATTCTCGCAAACACATTATTATATGAATATATAGAATACTCTCAGAATTTTAAAAAACTAATGTGTTTCGTATAAAAAGTAGAGCCAGTGCCTCAGTTTGTTTTGACGTTTAATCTACGCGACATAAACAGCGATAAACCCGACCGCATTGTTACCAACACACTGATCAATCGAAGCGGCAGATATCGAGCGAAGCATTTGCGTGGAGAATATTCTAGCAAGCGATAATAAAGTATTTCACAGACTAGTGATAAATTTTGAAATAGTGTGAATTAAAAAATAGCGTCAAAATTAAATTCACGCCCTGTGATTTTGTGAATTTGTTAACATAATTAATCAATCGTTAATTAATTTCCAGTGTTTTCATTTGTCTCTCACAGCCACGTGACAATATTAAAAAAATTAAGAATATAGTAATAGGAATATTGCGAGATACACGCATGTCTCGATTTTAATTTCAAAATATAAAATTACGTAAAAGTCATGCTTTTATGTTCCCAATGCCGCCCGCGTTAATTTAATATTCTGAAAAAATAAATATATTACAAGAATGTTTCACGATATTCACGATACTGTAAAACAATTAACTTTTGGTACTGTCTCTTTTTATCTAGAGTATCACTGAATACACCCTTCAATCTTGGCTTAATGTTCTAAAAACCCTTTTCCCACCCACATGACATCTACCGGTGATCAGGGTAAAGTGGATTTTTCGTTGCACGGTTTTCGATCGGATTAACTTTTAAATTATATTTCACACGAGTTTCGTAAAAGTATTTCGTTATCTATAGAGTTTTTTAACTCAATTACAATAAAACACCAAATATGCCTACAATAAAATACCAAAAGAGAAACAAACAAAATCTTATGTCAATTCAGGAAACTACTGACAGAGTGGATAAAAGGATTAGACAGACGGAAATTTTAAAATTATACAGTGCTAAAAAATTAACCCATAGTTTCCATCATACATCTTTTATAACACAAATTATTATTTAATAAATTATTTTACAGAATAACAACTAG
Source organism: Agrypnia vestita (assembly GCA_016648135.1). Taxonomy (NCBI): domain Eukaryota; kingdom Metazoa; phylum Arthropoda; class Insecta; order Trichoptera; family Phryganeidae; genus Agrypnia; species Agrypnia vestita. The sequence goes on from JADDOH010015294.1 coordinate 9,568, forward strand.
TTTTTGCTCTGTGGCAATCTTCTATACTAATATATAAAGAGGTAAAGTTTGTTAGTTTGTAAGTTTGGATGAAGTAGGTAATCTCCGAAATTACTCATCCGATTTCAAAAATTCTTTCACCGATATTTAGAATGGACTTTCAGAGTGGTTATAGGCTATATTTATATCCCTATATATATATATATATATATATATATAATAAGCGGGCTTTTCGTTGTGACCTACTTTACAACTAAATTCGACGAAAAAATATTCGAGCGATAGTCACAGCTAGTTTTAAATAAAGAGATGAATTCTTATGTGTCCATGATTCAAATAACTTTAGAATAGTACCAGAAAGTGGGTACTTGGTAGTAGTGTGATCCCAAATGCATGTAAGAATGCATTCTCATCGACATCAAGTCGATGTTCAAAATTTCAGCTCGATTGGATGCCGGGAAAAGTGTATTATTTTTCACTTCCAAATTACCTTTGTAACGTATATTCTCACAAACAAAAGCAACTTATTAAAAAAAAGGTATTTCAATACAGTTTAATATGAAAGAAAAACATAAATAATTTATCTCCCTTTTTTCTTAATATCAAATTTATACTCTGGTTACTTAATTTATTCAACGTATTTAAATTTATACTTATAAAACAAGTACCTACCACGTAAAAAAATTATGTAAAAATGTTTGTTTAAATATATAGGTAGGTACAATTAACTCAGATTCCTCGGCAATAAAAACATAGGCAATATTTTCCCCCACCCCCTTTACCACACCCCTTCGACGTGACATATTTTCTATACAAATCTTTACCGTTTGACATATCTAACCAAAATTTTGCATACTTATACTTAAGAGTCTGTGAAAAACGTAAGCCATATTACCCCCCTGCCTTTTCACTTCAACCCCTTCTCAGTTTGACAGATCTGACGCAAATTTTGCATATTTATTCTTTAGGAACCTGCGGGTAGCATAGTCAACATTTTACCTTTACTTGCCTCCTCCCTCATATATATTTTCTATAAAAACATATACCGTATTTTTTATGCTTAATATTTAAGACTCGACGGGTAACATAGATGATATTTCCCCCCTCCCCCTTTACCCAACCCCACCACCAATATATTTCTAAACAAATTTACATCGTTTGACAGATCTGACCCAAATTTTGCACACATATTGTTTAGGATCCTTCGATTTTTAAATATTATTTTTGTTTTCCTGATGAAGAAGCCATTGGCTTTGAAACATGTTGATTTTTTTCAATAAATAAGTGGTTTAAACAAAGTTAATTTATATCAATTATGATGTAATTTAGTTTATTGCGGATCAAGATTAACAGTTTGCGACTTAAATATAAAAATAACAAAGCTTAATGCTGGAAATACGATCGAATAAGGAATCGCTCTTGAACGCGGACGGAAGGTACTTGAGACTACCTAAATGTATCAAGGTATCACATATCACCATAACATTACATTTTCTCACATATGCTACATAACTTTTACGCTACGTTTACGTTTAACCATTATTATTTGGTGGCTGCCTATTTGTTCAGGCTAAACATAGTTGACAGCCCAATGTGTAAGTGTGGTTTGTGTTTTGTATTTTTGTGTACATGTATATTTGCCTGCCCATTTTGGAGCTACAATTCCTTTTTGGTAAGCTGGCAAAGCTTCAGCTCCCGGCCCATAGGTGTCATCATCTTACTATTGACTTGCCAAATCTGATAGATATAAAATCAAAATATGTGTGCAAAGTGACAAAAATATGATCCCAATCTCAAAAATAATAATTTCCGTAAGTTATTTTATAAAAAAAAAATATTTATTTTCCGCACTTACTTTTTTCTTTTTCTTTTTTTCAATAAATAAATAAATACTTATTCATTAGGAACCGACATGTAAAAATACCGTCATTTATAAGGGGTTGCAACTAGTTAAGTAGGTATATTCGTTTTCAGTAACACTTCAATTTTACAATTTGTCAAATGAAACAAATCGCTCTGGTCTTTTAGTGCGGTGTCTTTTAGTGTGTCTAATTATAAGAAAAAATACGAATTATTGTACTTGAGCTTTTTTTATAATTGGCTCGGAAGTCTAGGTAAAAATTTTTTTTCGATAATGTGAAATGATTTTATTTTATTTAGTGATTTTTATAAAATTTTAATTAATCTTTTTTTTTCAACTGATTGAGCAACATTGTAGATTGACATTTTTAAAAAATATTGATTATTTTATTTGTATATATCTACTTTTATGTGAGTTTTTTTCACCAACATGTTTCAGAAATTACCATTCCATCATCGGGGTGCTGTATAACTGTCAAAAAAATTCGAATGAAATGTCTTTTGTTCCCTGCTTTTCCAAATCATTTGATCAATTATTTTAAAAAATATTATTACTGAAGTTCTTGATTACTCGCAAGTATTGGAAAAAATTTTAGAATTGGAAATTTTTTTGACAGTTATACAGCACCCCGATGATGGAATGATAATTTCTGAAACATGTTGGTGAAAAAAAACTAAAATAATCAATATTTTTTAATTAATCACCTAAAGACCCCCTAACATCTCCATCCGGGGTGGATTCCCCTGCGGATTAAAATTTAAAAAAATAAAACTATTCCGACGTAAACGCGAAAATAAAATTTGAATTAAAACAATATTATCTGTAGTTTGGGTCTAAATTACGTTTTTTTTTCGGCGCTCGAATGCTCGCGGTAATGGGCACCTTAAAATCCACAGCGCACTTAATTTAATGCTTAAGGTTCTTATCTTTGCGGAGATACAATCTTGGTGCGACCGTTAAAAAAGCCTGGGATCGTGTCTAGATAAAACTAGGCCTGCTTGCTTACACGACCGTAAAACACACCACCTGGCGAAAGAGGCGAACGTTAGCTTATCGAGGAATTACTTGGACAGAAGCGATTATTCTCTTCCTTTCTCTATAAGTAGCTTCATTCTTAAATGTAGTTGGAACTCCTCCAAGGCTCAATGCTTGCTTCCTCCAGGGACGCACAACAATTAACCTATTTAATTTACTGAAGCTTGGGTGTTTTGTATGTGTTTTGCTTGTGAAATTGGACCTTTTGGCCTGTTGATGTGCAAATAATAATAAAAAATGTGTTTAATTTTCTATTTTTTCTATTTTCATTTATTGGTTTTCTTACAGCCATATAATTAATCAATCTTGAAAAAAAACAATAATTGATGTACAGAGTTTTGGGCCAATTACAAGAAAACACATATATACAATCGATAAAAAATAAGAAAAAACATGTCCAATAGTGAGTTTGTGTGAGTGTGTGTATTTGTGTGTTTATTTATTTATTTTGTTTTGGGAAAAGTTAACAGCAAAACAATCTTAAAAATTTTCCACTGAATTTAAAAATTTACTTTAACATACATTAATAGCGAATGGAGAGGGTGGAGGGGAATGTGGGACGGGAGTAGAAGGGAAGATATAATGTACAAATTAGTTTGGGTGAATTAAGAAAATGACTTGAGTGTTCCAGTTTCGTGTATTGATATCTGAACTAAACCATATACAGGGTTATTTGTAAAACATTAATAACCTCATAGGACTATATTCCTGCCTTGATTATGAGTCGAAAATGTTCAAGCTATTATGACCTAATATCACTAGTTATGGAGATATGCGGCATCAAAGTTTGCATTTTTTAATCAATATTTATCACTTATTTTTTGTAAAACGTTGGACTATCAATACAGTAACTCATATCGATTACGAAAAATTCATTCGTTTCAATTCAAGTTAAATAAAATGATAAAAACCCTGAAAAAATTCCAATTGGAATTCGAAGGTTTTTTATTTTTTTTTTTGACTTGTACTAAAGGGAATGAATTTTCCATATTTGATATAAGTTACTGTAATGATAGTCCAACATTTAACAAAAAATAAGTCAGAAATATTGAAAAAAAAATGCAAACTTTGATGTCGCATATCTCCATAACTAGTGATATTAGGTCATAATAGCTTGAACATTTTCGATTCATAATCAAGGCAGGAATATAGTCCTGCGAGTTTATTAATGTTTTACAAATAACCCTGTATATAAACACGAATATTTGTGAATATTCATTCTTCTTTCTTCTTATGGTGCCATCTTCTATCAAAGGTCGGTGATCATTCTGGCGATATATACATTATTTACCGCCGCACAGAATAACTCAATCGAGTTAGTTATACTTATCCCTCAATATTATTAGACAAGAATAATTATAAAGAAGTATTTAATGATTAGGTATAATTAGCACAAAACAAACAGAATACGTCTAGAAACCTTGAGCCTTTCAACAATACGTACTATCTGTACTGAAATTTTGGCTATCATGGTTTAGGTATTCGGATTTTTATTATTTTAATAATTAATGTTTCTTTATTCATCCGAATTTCCGTCCATCTTCATTAGTAACTTTGTCTATCAAACTTGTTTTGAGTACTGAATTGTACTGAAAAACATTTATAATATATTTGTAATCATCAAGCCATAAGACAATGTTCAGCGTGGCACAAATATCCGCGGAGATCTGTTAACGAAAGATAAATGAGTATACAAATCGAATAAAAAGACATAAAGATGTCCTTAGGTTTTCACGGCCGTTAAGAATCTTCTGTGTATAGTTTTCTGGGATTTTCTGCCCTGTATATATGATCTCTCTGGCCAGAAAGGTCACATATACACGACAGAATATCCCAGAAAACTATACATATAAAATGATATAGGATACAGGGTGGAAAAATTCAAAAAGCAGCGAAGCTTAGAAAGATAACTTTGAGGAGATCTTGAAATAGAAAATCTGTGGGCAGGCTCTCTGAACCTGATACAGACTAAGGTTAACGATCAAACGATCGATGACTGATATAGCGCCATTTTCACTAGAGCTCACCCCAAGAACACTACACATATAAAATTATTTGACAAGTAACTTACTGTCTTGAGACTTTATTTACTATTACTAATAAACTGAATGAAATGCAAAAAAAAATGAACCAGACACTTTAAACTATTGTTGAGATGGCCAGTAATATTGAGGTGTTTCTACTGCACACTTGCAGTGGAGACTATTTTACTCAGAGGTACTATTTTAACGGTATGATGCTAAGTTTTTTTTATGTCTAAATAGGTGCGTCTTTAATTGTTTTTTGAACTTAGGTAAGCTGTATGTTTGTCTCAATTTGTTGGTAGTTTTTTTTTCCTTAATGGTACGCACAAGCGCTGCGCACCAATCTCGACGCTATTTTTTAACCCAAAAAAATGTGGAAGCTCGCTCGGAATTAAAAAATAGGCTAATAGGGTGGGTCTCCGCCTCGCGGTATCAGAAATTCACCGTGGTAAATATTTTCACCACAGGCGAAGACGAATGAATTTAATTTTACAAAAAAGAGAATTTAAATTATTCAAAACACAAAAAAATCTAACACTTAGAAAATTCAGAAATTAAACACTGTTTTTTCACAAAAATTCGGCTTCGCGAACGGGCAGAGTAACTAGGTAAAAAATGTTTCCGAAAACTGAGGATGCCCGTCCACGAAACCATCCTTTATTTATACCCCTAAAACTAGACATAACGGGAATCTAACGGTTGAAATCGGATTAGCCAGAGTGGGGAGATGCATCTTACTTTCACCCAGAGGCTGCCCGTGGTGGACCGCGCGCATCTCCGCTGGGTCGACCCGAAAGCCGCTGTGATACCGTGCAGCGGCGGCCAATTTCGGCCGGTTTTTTAAAGATATCTCACGACAGAAAAGTAGTGTATCTGTCATTTAAACACAAAAATGAACGCCTGACACATCCGCGTGTGAACTACATTATGACAGGTACGCCTGGATGTGTCAGCGTTCGTAAATCGCCTTGAAAGGGGCGATTTCTAATTTAAGATGCATCTCCTCTCAGACTAATCCAATATCAATTTTTATGACGAAATCTAATAGGAAATGACATGCCGATTGCGGTGATATACGACATGTCGGGTTTGGTTCAATTTAATATCACTCATCTTGGTGATGTTTCGCGCGTTACGCAGCATCCGGCCCGCCACGTACCGTTAACGTGCGGTCCATAAAACCCGACGCTGGCTATTGGCCGTGTCAGGCGGGTGAAGATGCTGTTAACTTCGGCCACCTGCACGACCACCTAGGGAATCTATTGCGCAGTTATTAATTTAACTGCCAAAGATGATAAAAAATATGTTTAAATAATTATAATAGCAGCCCTGGGCAAGGGAATCTGCTCATCTTTAGATTAAATAACCAAACCCTTTATCTCCCATCAGTTTTCGAAATTAAAAGACCGCCAAACCCCCGTTTATTAAAATTACAAGCAACAAACAAGAAAAAGTTACATAAAATTACAAGAAATAAAATTACACAAAATTACAAGTAATAAACAAGAAAAGACAACAAGAAATAAAAATTACACAAAATTACAAGTAATAAACAAGAAAAAGTTACATAAAAAGGTTACATAAAATTATAAGTTATAAAATTTACATAAAGGTCAAAAATACAATCATTTACAATAACCGGTTCCACGATTGCCGAGACCGACGGAAACTTTTATTTCAAACTGTTCTCCGGTCAATCGCGGAAGGAACCATCGTTACACATAAATTTACTCAAAATGTGAGCGACAAATTTATCACACATATTTATGACAAAATATTAATGAATGACAAACAATTTTCATTCACACAAAATTATTTCATATGCATAAACTTATGATATCGAATAAACCTAGAATAAACACTCATTATTATTAATTAATTAATTAATTAATTATCACATTATTGTTCACACAAATGTTACACCTATTATTGTTTGTTTTTATGCCTCGCGCTCGGCGAGCCTATGGCATTTAAGGTCCTGTACAGAACACCACCCCCGTGTGACTTCGTCACACCAAGAGGAAGTACAGGACCTCCGGCGGCGGAGTGATGTCGTCTATGTTGTCTCCGACGTCGGCTGCGTCGGCAGGGCGATGACCTTGGTCGCCGGCCGCACGTAGTCTCCGGAAGCAGTCCGTAGCCGCACCACGCGGACTTGGCCGTCGGCGGCGGGTGTGGCCTCCACAATGACTCCTCTCGGCCAGCTGTTGCGGGGCAGGGCGGAGTCGGCAATGATGGCGGTGGCCCCCTCCCGAAGCGGAGGGGCCGGCTCCTGCCACTTCCGTCGTTGGGCGAGAGTCGGGAGGTATTCCCGGATCCACCGGCGCCAAAACATGTCTGCAAGCTGCTGAGCGAACTGCCACTGCTTCTTGAGGCAGACCTGCTCATCCAGAGGTCCATATGTGGCGAGATGAGAATGTCGCCTGGCCGCGCCCAGTAGTAGGTGGTTCGGTGTAAGCGGGGCGTCATCCATCGGGTTGACTGAGACGTGCGTGAGCGGGCGGCTGTTCACCACGTTCTCGGCTTCAGCAAATGCCGTCAGTAGAGTTTCTGGGCGCGGGGCGCGCTCCTTCAAAATGGCTTCCAGTGCTCTTTTTATGGATCGCACTAAGCTTTCCCACGCGCCTCCCATGTGGGGGCTCAGCGGGGGATTAAATGTCCAGTCCATGCCCGTCTGCGCTAGGTGATTGCGCATGGACGGATCTGATTTCAGCTCTTCTAGCGCGATGGCTATTTCTCGAGCTGCGCCTTTAAAATTCGTCCCATTATCCGAATATAAATATCTTGGATGACCTCGACGAGCTGCAAGACGGCGTAGGGCCATTATGGCCGAATCAGCATTTAGTGTGTCTGCTAATTCTAAATGGACGGCGCGTGTTGTCATGCAGGTAAACAAGGCGCCGTATCTCTTCTCTTTGCGCCGGCCAATTGTGACTTGGAGTGGTCCAAAATAATCCACCCCACAGTGGGTAAACGGCATGTTGTGATGGGCCAGTCGCGCATCTGGCAGTTGTCCCATTAAAGGTGGTTGGGGTCTGCTCCGGTTGTTGCGACATCGCTGGCATTCAAAATGTATACGACGCACGGCGGGCCTCAAACGTAAAACAAAGTAATTTTCGCGCACATCCGCCACTGTCACTTCCGGTCCGGGATGCTGCCGCATTTCATGGTGATAACGGATCATCAGGCGTGTATAGGAATGTCCGCCGTCCAATATAATTGGTTTTCTGAGGCCGGGTGGTATGTCGGCCACGGTAGTGGAGGCTAATCTCGAGTCCATTCGGATTATTCCATACTCGTCTAGTTGCGGTGTCGTCGCATATAGTCGGCTGGTACGGGGTAAGGGCCACCCCCGCCGAAGAAGGCCGAGCTCGTTTCCAAATGACTCAGCTTGAGCTTTCCGGATCCAGGATCGTTCCGCCGAAAATCGCTCTTCCGCGACTAAGTCCGCGCCGAGCGCGCGCTGTCTTCCGCGCCGGCAATTATTCACAAATCGTCGTATCCACGCCGTTGTACGTATTAATTTTAATCACGACGAAAAACGCCTGATATCAGGCAAAGCGCCATCTTCGTGGCGCGCGCGATTTATCTGCATGCATACTGCAGGTCGTGTTTCTAATTTTTGCGGATCGGGTTGCGGTGGCCGCCTCTCTTGCGGCCATTCTACTTCCGGTTTCCGTAAAAATAGCGGACCGCCAAACCAAGGGCCTGTAGGTGTCAAGTCCGGCGGTTCTGAGTCCCGAGTCCCGATGTCGGCCGGGTTCAATTTTGTAGGTACCCACTTCCAGCAGGCAGAATGTGAGATCTCATCTATCTCGCCCAGGCGATTTGCTACAAAGGCCGAGTAGCTACGTGGGTCCGTTCGTAACCAACACAGTACAGTGGTCGAGTCTGTCCAGAATACTGTGCGCTCTATGAAACATGTGTGCTCGGACCGAATGTTCGCCGCGAGGCGCGCGGCCATTAGAGCCGCCTGTAGCTCTAATCGTGGAACTGAAAGTGGTTTGAGGGGAGCGACTTTCGGTTTGGCCGCGATGAATACCACCGTTCTGTGGCTGTCAATTTCTTCAACAAAGTATGCTATGGCACAGCATGCTTGTTCCGACGCGTCGCAAAATACATGTAATGATACTTTGCGACGGCGGCTCGATACACTTTGTCGAGCGATAGCG
>JADDOH010015295.1:0-26746 GCA_016648135.1 Agrypnia vestita
AAAAATATATACATACTTAAAATATATATTCTTCCAAAAATTTGATTGATGTGGTAGTCTATCATGAGTGGAAATGGTGAACGTTACATTGTGTAAGCCCTGTGAACACCCAAAAAAATTTCATACCTACTTTCCCACATATAAATATGGCTTTGTCTCCATGAGACATCTATAATATATCTTTTTACCATATTTTTTTCTGTGTATCTTGTGATGCATCCGATTTCTTATCATTATACATTAACTACGTTCTGAAAAATAGCGATATAACAAATACAATTTGATCATATTTATATATTATAATTCATACAAAACCACATTAAAACCAGCTATAACGGCACAAAAAACCTTGCTCCGAGTCATTAATAAGAAACCATTTATATACCAATCAGACAGACTACTGTACTGGACGTTAGACAGCTGTTCGTTAAGTCTACCCTCATCTTCTACATCAAAAACACAAACCACCTAACAGCAACCAGTAACTCGCATTCACATAATACTAGAAAAGCATTACGAAACCTTGACGAAATACCAAAAACTAAGACAACACATGGACAGAAAAATTACTCTTACATAGGGCCTAAAATATTTAACATATTTAAAACAGACTTCCCGACAATCAGAATATACTCAATTAATAAAATAAAAGCTTTAGCAAACAACTGGCATACCTCTAAAGGTAAAACAGCAACTGAAAATTTACTTACTGTAATTGCATAATAATGTGTATAAATAAAAATATATACCTACCTATATAAATAAATAAATTAATTAAAGAAAATAAAAAATAATCTTAAACAAAACTTTAAACCTTTTTACATTAAACAATATTCTACACATATTTACACTTGGACTTATGACTCACTCAACCTATCACTAACATTGCACTTGATAATTTGTAGAAGCATAATTATTACCTTATGAAAACAAATATTATTGACGAATTCAAAAAAATATTATAATTGTGTTCTATAACGCCACTCTGGGACAGGCGTAGCCTAGTAGAGTGGCATAATCCACAAATCTAACAAAAAAAAAGTGTAATCTTATCTTATATTTTTATTGTTAAATTATTATTAAGTACCTGTATATTGTAAAAAAGGATTTTTTGAAATAAATAAATATGTTTAGGTGCCACAAAGAGATCTATTTGGTAAAGATCGAAGATGTGTTCTTTGGCCAAGATGAATATGAAAGTACGACCACTGAACCTCGTCTAATACAAATAATACCAGCACCTCCCACTCACGAGTATATCTCCGGCGAAGAGGGTTCAATTCAATTTTTAATCTGTGGAAATGGAAACGTGAGCTTCCCGGAAACGAAAGGCATTTTGAATTGCTTCATTCTAAGGGTTTCCGTAAGAAAGGTTTCGGGGAAGGCTTCTTTACATTAGGTACAAGTAGAATTTTCACATGGTAGAAGCATTGGAGTTAATGGCCCGAAAGAATAAAGGTAGTCACTCGGTCGGGCTAATCACGCTAATGTATTTAGGGCTCGTCCTATCACTAACTACTGATATTTCCCTTCGTATATTAAGGAAGTATGCGAGAGGGGAGAGAGCGCCTAGAGACAGGATTAAAGGGATAAATGGAAAGGAAATGCGCTAAAGATTACACGTGGATAAATGATAAATGAGCGGTCCGCTTCCCGGATGTAGGTATTTAGTATTGAAAGAGAAGGTTTTTTTTTAATACAAGTTTTACTAACAGCTTTCAAAGAGTCTCAAAGAATAAGCAATTGAATGTGGTGGCGTTTTGTGGATTTGTGGAAATCTATTTTGGCAATTTTGAATAAAAACACTATCTTTGTTTTTTCCATTATTTTATTTTTGAGTATCACACAGCGTGTTTCGGAAATCTCCGTTCTTCTTCAGATTGAGTTGAGTTGAGACTGATGTGTGTGGGAGTGGATGTCTGATGTATGATGAGTTGTGGGTTCAGGAGAAGTGGAGGGGGTGTCTAAGTGGTGGGAGATATGGAACATTGTGAGAGGGGGTGATGTAAAGGTTGTATTTGATTATTGATTATGTTATTTGTTGTGTTTAGGTTTTTATGGATTAGACGTGTTTTTTGGATAAGTTAAAAGAAATTCGCCTATTGAAACTAACAAGGTGATCATTTCTTCATTGCATGGGCGTTCAGCTAAGTTTGAAAGTATTAAAAATACTGATATGAGACGTATGTCCTTTTAACTGCTTTAGTCTGAGCAAGTAATTATTTTAATTATGTTTTACATACGGAGATAAGTTATTATTTAAATTGCATCCTGTGCACGTGTTTTTACTACCCTAAGGCAGGATTATATAATCTAGAGGTAGCAGATTTCTGGTCTAACTGTACTGCCTCTACTTTTATTATATAAACTAGCTGTAACCCGTCAGAATGACGGTAATTTAACATTTCGGTTCCTAAAGAATAAGTTTTCATTTATTTATAAAAGAAAGCAAAAACAGGAATAAAAGTTTAAAAAGTATAAAAGAAGGTACGGACAGACAGACAGATAGACAGACAACGAAAGTATTATTATTGGAAAGGTATATCTACTTTTGTTTATTTTAATATTAACAAATCGAGTTGATGGCAAATAAAATCTGTGAAAAACCAGAAAAACAGTTTTAGAAAATGGTCCCGATTAAAATGATAGAAGTCTAAAAAATACTTTCCCATATAAAAAACAGTCGTCTCCATGAGACACCTTTAATATATCTTGATTAATTGCTTAAGATTTATATTACGGTAGTTTAACGGTCGGAATTGAAACAATGGATATTTTATATGAACCGAATGGACGTGTCGAGGTTCGATTCTCGACATTTCGCTGGAGTTAGTGTTCTATTGATGTAATATGAACTGATGATGTCTTCGGGCTTTCTTGCGTCGTATTTTACAACTATTACTTGCCGTGTCGAAACGTCGAGAATCGAATCTCACATATCCGAACGGTCCGTATAAGATATTCGTTGTTTCAATACATTAATATGTTTTGTTATTTTTTATTACACTTTATTATAGTCAATTAATTACTTCCGCCGGTCGTTCAGGCACTTCAAGCCTCGTGCGCACGTCATTATGTAATTACTATGATTGGTCGTACCATTCTGAAAATGTAATGTACATAATTATCTGCAGGGGATATACCTAAACAATTTTCTATAAATGCTAAAGAAAAATCGTAGGAGATCCAAGTTTTTTAACATTCTCCCAAACATTCGATCAATAGCAATAAATGCAAACGTTTAAAAATAATCTAAACAACAAGAAGAGAAAGAAAATAAACAACTCTCTAATAAAGTAATTTTTATATGTTTATCTTTTACTTATACACGCGTAATTAAACATAGTTCTTCTAATTATTCGGTTTCTCAAAAATTACTGGCTTTTGCATATATGCTTAGTAGATTAGTTAATGTTTGGTTAAATACTTTCAACATTAAAATTTAACATTATCAAAAAAAATGCAATTAATATTGGTTAAAATACTAAATGAAGGCAGGATTCTACTTTGGGCGCTAGTTTTATGAATTTTTTATGAGATTATGAAAAGAGATATTAATGTAATATTCTAAAAAAATATAATATATTTTATACATTTTTAACATACAAACACAGGTGAGTAGGGGGGTCAGGGTTGAAATCTCAAAAATAAAAGAGAAAAATCTTGAACTTTCAGGTTCAATATATCACTAGCAACCGACTGAATTAGAATTTTTAATTTACATACAAAAATAACAAAATGGCGGCGAAAAAAAGGAAGAAAAAATGTTTTTTATTGATTTTTGTTAAAAAAAGTAAAAATCTTGTTTTAAAATAATTTTTGTTCAGTCGGTTGCTTGTGATATATTGAACCATTTTTTTAATTTTTTTTCTATTTTACATGGCCCATTTTTGAAATTTCTACACCAGCGCAGACCCACCTACAAATCGAGGCGTTGTATTCAAATGCTGTTTTTGTATATTTAATGTGCATAAAATATAGAATTAAATTTTTAAAATGTATTTCAAGAGTATTTTTATCAATCATAATAAACTCGATACCAATACCTTGTTTCATTATCTCATAAAGAATTCATTCAAATAGCTTTCTTTTCAAGCGCTCAAATTAGAATCCTGCCATAATAAATGACATTAATAAAAAGGAAAAACTTTTTATAAAACAACTATTTGGTGAATAATCAACATATTTCGGGACGAATCGTCGAATCTCCATCGGGATATAATGAATACTAAAAATTAAAATTTAGTATTAACATAAACAGTATGAACATTGACACAACAAAAAAAATAAAGAGACCTTATGATAAAGGGACCTGTATATATTTGTACGGACAGCGTTTAAATAGCCATCCGCTGGTGAATTTAATTTTCAATTAATACCTCTCAATATGACAATGATACAAAAAAAGTAAAATTATTTTTCCTCTCTATGAAAAATATACAGGAGTAAATCAAAATTCGCCAACAAGATGATCACTGACCTGTGATAGACAGTCGAAATCGTCTGGTCACAAAAATCTTCGTGGCACCCTTTTTTAAACAGATATCTTGAGAAGTCGTTGATAGTTCTTCCACGTCACAAATAACACGCGAAAGAATATAAACTGGTGAAATCCCGGAACAATATGATTACAACATTTACTAATCAATTATAACATCCGTTCATCCGATGCGAAAAAAATGCACATTCCAGAAGAAGCAGACAAACGCATGCAATTGCTTTTTTCTTCTTCTCGTAATTCGGAGGCAAAATTCAAATATGTTTCTTGTCGCCGGCGCGGGCGCAGTCTCCTTTGTACTCCGGGGGCGCAGATTGACTAACGCCATCTAACGTCGAGTTTAGCCTCACAGAAGCAGCGTCATTTTTGACATAATATAGAAAATCAAATATGCCTCCAGGAAAGTTTCAAGGTTTTTAATAGTTCTTAAATTAATTATCATTTTGAGAGGTATATACATTTGTCTATTATGTCACCTTACCAGGATCACTGGCCCCGAAACATAATAATTATTCAATAAATAGTGGTTTATACGAAGTCTTTTATTTTTATTGTATTATATATTGTATTAATCTATTTTTTATCATCGATTTTCTAAGAATGTCTACACACATATAATATAATATAATATAAAAAAGGTTTCAAAAGATAGAAAAATCTTTTATAATAGTTTTAGAATGACTTAAACCCTTATAAATTATTAATAAATACAGATAATTTTCAAGAGAAACAGAAAAAAATCATAAACTGTAAAGAATAATACATTTTTCTTCTCTTTAACGAAAAGAAAATGGTACATTTTTCTTTTCTGTAAAGAACCAACACTCTTAGCAGTTCGTTCGAAACTTAATAACGAGTTCTTGCATAAAAGTAGTTTTAGCTTCTCCTGGAAACGAGGTTAGATTTCTTTGTTAACCCAGGAGAGATAGTTTGCATAAAAATCATATCGTGATACGCAATATGCATATAAGGAGAAGCGCTGAAGTTGACACTCAATTTGTGTTAAGGACATTCTTCTAATATGAATATTAAATTTCCGTAACACAAGAGATCAGAAGATGTTATAAGAATGTTTTAAGAACTTCATGTTACGTCGGACGAGGATATTCATTTAAATGCTAACTGTCTTAGCCAGACTATTATAAATTATAATATAAATTAGGTATATTTATATATCTAATGAGCAGTGTCATGTATGTTATGCTACTAATATTGAAGCTGAACGCGTGCGTGGTCTCTCATATCACAAAAATTGTAATATTAAGCGCCAGCGATTGCCAGATTGACGTTATATTATCAAACATGAAACATTTTCTGTAGATGCACACTATGGAAGGTAAGAAGATTTGGATATTATGACATATGAGTTCAGGGGATTTTGCCAGATAATGCAAAAAATGAGAAAGTAAAACGTCAAAATACCTGATTTTTAATATGTTAAACGGGACAGTACTATAATAACAATTATTGAACTCTTTATCATAATTAAACTATTTGATAATTAAACTCAATCCAGCATTGGTTTGTAGTTCGTTTAGTACACAAAAGATTTTCATAATATTTCGGCCACATTATCCTTATAATGTAACATACAGCTTAGAAATTGTCTTGGACATAATTTTAAGAAGAAGAAAATCTGAAGAGTACCACAAAGATAGGGAGCATCCGGTTGGAACAATCCTGGAGTCAGCCTTGAGGACGATAGATACACCAACCAGCACCAAGACTTGTACACCAAGAGCCAGCGACCGCCAGACTTGCGTTGTAGTATCAAACCTGAAATATTTTATGTAAGTGTACATTATTATAGTATGTTAGAAGATTTCGATATTGTGACATGTGAGTTCGAGGGATTTTGGCATATAACTGGGAGTGTTACAAAAAAATGAGTAAGGGAAACGTCACAATAACGGGACAGTACTCTTATAATAATCATTGCCAGACGCTTTAAGACTTTATAAATAATTATAGTAACAAATCTAAATTTTATGCGTTTTATTAGGGCCACTGTCAAATAATATTGATTGATACCTTATATTTTTACGTTTTGCTTACAATTTTTTTGTGCCTGTATTACATGTCATCTACCAAAATGCCCCGAACTCAAATGGTATAATATCCAAACCTTTTTACCTACTGTAGTGTACATCTAGATAAAATATTTTACGTTTGATACTATAATGTGAGTTTGGTGTTCGCTGGCTCCTACTCTATATTGTATTCATGAGATAGAAATATTCTTTCGGAAGCAAATATTTTTGTAAAAAGTTTATGAAGATAATTTCCGTTCTTGAAAAATATTCATGATATGTTCCAGGGGATATTATTATTCTCAGTATACTATACAATTTAAGTTTTTGTGAAAAAACATAATTGAATTTTTTTTATTATATAAAATAATACCACTTTTTAAACTTTATTTTTTTCAAATGGAGAATCGTAGGTAACTAATTTATCTAATACGTGTAACATCAATATTCTTAATATTTTCAAACTAAGCTAAACGCCTGCCCCATAAAAAATAGGACTTACTTGCTTATCTGGAGTGAGGTTCGTACCTGCTACTACTAGATTATTAGACAGGTGTCTTAACCACCAGACCAATAAGTTACTTAATGTGTTAGTTGGCTTCAAACACACATTTGCGTTATTTTACAAAACATCTGTAAAAGCAAAGACGTGTATATAGACCATCGCGCGGCGTGAAAGAACTATTTCTAGGTTTTTGCAGAATTGACGAAATTTTTTGGAAAACATCAGGTCACTTTGGGTTACCTTGTTCCAGTTGTTCCTACGTTGCACCCCAGTGACAGTGAAGTGGTTTGTGCAGTTTCCTCGCCGCGTCGCACGAGTACTTCTCCTTCGTCAGTGGCCTAACAAGGAAACTGCTTTAGCATTAAAACAATGCCAATCTGGATGGCGAAAGTGTAGGGCCTATATGGGAGCTTTTACTCGTAGAACGGTCGTGGTTTTTCACTCTAATATGTATGTGTTGACTTCTGGAGGAGGAACAGTGAATGGATTTTTGCGCAGTGCCGCACGGGAAGGGCCATTAGTGAAAAAATTGTCAACATGGCGAAGTATGAGTAGGACCGATTTGGGAGCTCTCGATCATATCAGTCCTACTTCTAACAATTAAAATGTCATATTACTTACATATCAAATTATATGGCAAATTCTTTCTATAGTGCTTCCGGCTCTGAAATTTATATTGGGATACGATAAGGTACGGATAAGATTCTCTAGTTATATAATTACCTCTCATTAGATTCTCCCGATTGCCCTCCGTGCTGTTGGTTTTCCGATTAGTCTGCTCCTTTTCTAAATCTCAGAATCATCATCATCATTCTTGGCACTACAACCCTTGGTGGGTCTTGGCCTCCCCAATAATTTTCCTCCACTCATCTCGGTCTAGTGCCAGCTCTCTCCAGTTTCGAAGCTCTAAGGCAGAGATGTCTTTGAGGACGTTGTCACTCCATCTTAATTTTGGCCTTCCTAAGCTCTTTCGCCCTATTGGCTTTGAGTTCAGCAGGGACTTTGGTGCTTGATGCTCGGACATTCTCTCTACATGACCCAGCCACCGAAATCTTCCCAGTTTTATAAATTTTGTGACGTTTGGCTCTTTAAATAGAGTATAGAGCTCATCGTTGTAACGTCTGCGCCAAAGTCCATTTTCTAGAATCGGTCCGAAGATATGCCTCAAAACTTTCCTTTCAAAACGTCCAGTGCTCGCTCATTCCTCTTAGTTAGTACCCACGTCTCAGCTGCGTACGTGAGCACTGGCCTAATAAGCGTTTTGTACACTAATATCTTGGTGTTTCTGGACAGCAGTTTGGATTAAATCTCATAATACACCCAAAATATGTTCGTGTTAAATTTTTGACTCCCGCTTGACTTAAAACCTGTCGAGTGTGACCATAGAAAACGACGATTTAAACGTATTCAGTTAGAACGGTGACCCATTCACATTCCCAGAACCATTTTGTGAGTGGGAGCCCCCATATACATACAATAGGTCCCATAGTCGTATATTCAGTGTATTCGAATATGAAAATACTTCCTTATTGAATAATATATTACAGATGCAAAATGTAACATAATTTAAAAAAAAAGAATAAATGAATAAATAATACAAAAATACTATAATTAGAGATAGTGAGTATAAGCATGTTGTGGACATTACAGTCAAATCAAAAGGGTATTATAGTTACGCGTTAGGTTAGGTTAGTTATTCGTTATTATAGTTATTCGCGGTCGCTGATTTGTGCAAAAAATATATCCAACTCAATGTTTGTTAAAGAATATGTCCAACTCATTTTGTTAAATTACTGCGATAGTGATTTGTGATACTTGACAGTAGAAGCATCTAATGAATTGGTTGTGAGGTAAAATCACAGCTAAAATGATCCTGAAGACAAAGACCTTAATATTGTTAGACACGAAATTTAAAAACAGTTCTTTCAAGAACATTTTCCTATCCTCACACAACTTACAAACGAGATGGCGGAAATAGATTCTGACTTCATGGGAAAATCAGAGAAATCCAATAAAAAAATAACGTGTTATTATTAACCCTTAATAATAATATTTTGGATTTTTTTATTGTCTAATTTATACCAAACTAGTCTCAGGTTCAGCAGTCACTACTTCGGTATTTAACGCGAGGCTCAAAGTCTTTATATTTTGATAAATTTTGTGAAGCTTACTTACCTCATTATACGTTATGTTAAGAACTCAATGTTGTAAAATAATGGATCTAGTAGATATAATGTTTCTTTAAATATATTTGTTTTAATGGATTAAGATTATTATGATATATATTATTATTTCAATACACCCCTATCTTTCACAAAAAATGCTGTAAAAGTATACCTACTTGTAAGGAATCACAAAGCCAATATGAATCATTTATTCAAATACATTTATTGAATGTGTTCTTTAAAATTCTATGCAAATAGCAAAACCTCGCATTTAGATGTTTCCAAGTAGATTTCAACACTCCTTTCTCTAAATCTTTACCTTTGTAAATGACATTGCGAGCTGATAATAATTACCCTAGATTGTTGACCTAGAAATTCTAGAGTGAATTGCGCAAGTTTCATAACGCTAGCTCTCATCATCATCGTTAGAGTCTTTTTGCTGCTTCAGACAAATGCATTTTTTGCATTATATATTTTATTATTTTTATGTAATTTATAAGTGTAAAAATAAATTTAAATAAAATGTTATAATACATGTTAAATTATTATGCCTTTCTAGAAGAATCTGTATTGAGACAGTCAAAGTATACAAGATGGTATAGATAGTACAAGAAGGTAGTTATACGAAAGCAATATAATATCAGCAATAAAAATTTCAATATATTATAATTATAAGATTTAATACAAAATATAATATAATTATAAAATTTTCCATTTTTTCTTCTATCATTGGAGAAAAACCTACGGCAAAAATCCATACTTAACCTTCTTCTTGATACCTATAACAACGGCTTCTGCATTTTTTGTTCAAGGTTTGACCAGTTTACTTACTCTTGGGGTAAACTTGAGAGTTGACGAATTTCCTTTCACACATGCGCGCGTGTATACACGCACTGACACACACAACACGGACACACACACACACGCGCACACACACACACACACACACACACACACACATACATATACACTCGCATGCACACTCGCGCGCGCACGCGATCACATCACCTTATTACCTGACTACACTCACAATTACAATTAAACTACTACCTAACCTTCATATGTAATGTATTTACCCTTGTTAAATTAGGATTTCTTGTAATTCGCCATAAATCTGTCTAAACATCACTGATATATACGAATATCAATGGCTGTAAAAATAAAATAAAAGCTAAAAATGATTATTAAGATAATTAACATAGGTACATTATAATTTACTTTTGGTACCATTAGTATTCGCAGTTTCGTCATTCGAAGAATTTCTCGGAAACGTAACCATTGCAGGTAACAAGCGATTAAGGTACTCGCAGCAAATTTCTCCGATTTTATCTGCTACGCTCATCCAGGCATTTAATTATTTCCTCACATGGTCATACTTCGTCTCCCGCACACTCACTCTCCCTTTCGACGGCGGAAGTGTTAGGAAAGTGGCACCGCCAGGTTTCGTATCCAGTTTAACGCTTCGCTTTGTGGAGGTTTGAAATGCCCCCTGGGAAGGCCTGGATTAGGTTATATTCACAATGTGTACCGTTGTTTGAGGTACTCCGCACTCATACGGGGTAACTTTATTAGGTACTAACAGGTAGTGTCACCTCTTAAATGTCTTAAAAAAATAAAAATATACACTCATTTTCGTCTGTCTCAAATGCCAGTACTTTCTGTTTGTTAGGGTTTACCAGTTCCATGAATTCATAGGATATCATAGTCACCAGGCATCGCATATACTAACTTTTTATAATCTATATATGTTGGCGACCCTTATAGTCCTGTAGGCATGACGCTAACTTCAAATATCGGGGGTTACGGGTTCGATTAATGTTTTTCTTTATCCTCGGTATTTTTTTACCAACAGTAATTACCTAATATTATTAATATTTAAAGCATAGACTTCGTAGTCAGACATTTTAATGAAATGTTATTTATGTTATCTAATGTATAACCAACAATAAGGTTTATTAGTGATTATATACCAACATAAAAACACTTTGTTAGTAATTACCTACTTTTGCATTAAAAAAAATTAGCAAGCAGTATACCTGTATGTGCTCATTTTTGAGCTTATTTCCAATCACTTTAGTTTTTCCACATAATTGTCCATGTACCTCCACGTTGAAAAGCCATGATAATGTAACGCGGCCCTATTTGATGATTTTTATTATTTGAAACTGTGTCGTGAATGACCCATTAATTCTTACACATTCAATTCTTCTCTCATAAAATGATGCACATACCTGTATGAGCGAACCATACCACTCCCTACTCAGACCTAGTCTTTCATAACTTTGATCCCTCACACGTATAGGTACATAAGGACAATAAAGGCAAATTTGTGTGTTCTGTCAAAACTAAATTGAATTTCCATGTAGATACATAAAACCTTGTTTAGAACACACTATAGACATACCTTGTTTATATGTTATTATAAACATGTTATGTTATGTTTATGTTCGAATAAAATACCCGTTTTTGTTTCAACGTGTCGGACGACCGTAATACATATAAACCAAAAATCTTTAATAAAGTTGAAAGTTTTTTTATTGGTTTCCAGATCACAATGCACTTTGCAGCAGCCTCGCTATGGCTGGTGGCGCTGACCAGCTCAGCAATGGCGGTGGACTGGCAACCCTGCAGCGAGATCGACCGCACCCTGCGCTACCCGTGCCGCTGCAGCATCAGCGGCAGCAGGGACGACCCCGGCGACCCGCCCCTGGTCAGCGTGGACTGCGACCGGGTGGTGTTCACGGGGGAGTTCCCGCCCTTGCCGTACGGAGCGCCAGTGGTCTCCTTCAGACAGCGATGGGCTGGACACCAGGCTCTGCCGACACAGGTAACGTAGATGTTAAACATGAAATGCACTGATGATTTTTACACTCCTTCCTGTATTCGTGAGGTGCTTGAGACGATAATCCAGAACAGGCGTGAGAGAAATCTCTCGCCTGCCTGTGACCGACAGTTCGGGTTTGTCAGGGGTAGGTCAACGGAGCACACCATTTGTTTGCGCGTAAATGGGTGAAGAATAATTGTAAGAAGTGTGTCAAAGGTATTTTCTTGGACATATCGGGTGCCTTCGATAACGCCTGGTGGGAGATGATTCTCACCAAGCTGAAGGTCCGACGGTGTCCGGGGTATCTCTTTGACATTGTCAAAAGTTACCTCTGCGCATAAAACAGCCCAGGGTATGTGGTGGGTCAATGATGATTTAAAATTTTAATTAAAATTTGTACACAGTTTTGCGCAGAGTATTTTAGTTATTTATTACTATATAATAACTTCGAGTAGAGCAGTTCATCTCATCATCAGGTATATTTATAACTAGGTATTTTTATAAAAACATGTTTTTTTTAAAAATAAAATAG
This sequence comes from Agrypnia vestita, assembly GCA_016648135.1. Classification (NCBI taxonomy): domain Eukaryota; kingdom Metazoa; phylum Arthropoda; class Insecta; order Trichoptera; family Phryganeidae; genus Agrypnia; species Agrypnia vestita. The sequence goes on from JADDOH010015295.1 coordinate 12,555, forward strand.
TTACAATTTCCTTAATTAGTTTGTCCTAATTTAAATTACATATTAAAATATTCTGTGTTGCTTTAATAAATAGTAAAAGTAGATTGAATGCTGTGGACGATCTCTGTGGAGATCCTTCAGACGTACGTGTGGCAAATATATTTATGATAGAGTAAAGAATGAAGATATTAGGAATGAATGTAAAGCTGGTCTTAGAATACGATGTTAAACGATTGAATGAGGAATGAGTGGTGTGACAAGATTAACCAGATACTGGAAGATGGTCCCGTTAAAATTCTCAACAACCATCGAGCTTGCATGCGAAGATATAGGTATGAATGTGGGTGAGGCGAGATTTGTATGTCAGGACAGAAAAGTGTGGCGCTCTATCCTCTCTGCATACCCCCACGGGGAGACGGCATGGTGGTTAGCAAGTAAGTAAGTATTGCTTTGAATTCAGTGCCGCAATAATTTATAACTAATAATTGATTCGAACATATATATAGAAATTTTAAAAATTTCATAAAGTGGGGATGTTCTCATGATGAAATTGGTGAACGTTGCATTTTGTAGAGTGATCACTTAAGCCAGCTCTAAGAGACTTCCATCCACTTTTCTCATATATAAAAGCTTCGTCTCTGTGAGACTTCTATAATTTATCCTTAATTAATAATTTATTAATTTTGTTTTCACATTTATAGATGACAAAATTTTATAGTATTTACAAAAATATTTGACCATGTATCATTGTTGCTGAGGGTCTTGGCAGCAAAGTAAACAATACATCTGATGCCCTGCCTGCTACGCTAGTATTTTACTGTATTATATATAGCAGACAGTGCTCTTCCAGTAGGTACATAATATAACTACTGCGATATATTAATGGTTCAGTTTGAGATGGCGCTATCTTACTTCTTGCATTTCAGATCTTCTCAGAGTTGGACCTGCCGCTGCGCCACCTGGACTTTACCGGAAACTCGGTGAGGCGGCTCACCGAGAGGCTGGTGACGGGCCTTCAGTCGACCCTGACGGAGCTCATTTTGGCTGACAACCTCTTGGGAGACAACCTGAACCCCATCTTTTCCACTTCCGAGTTCCACGGGCTCACCCACCTGTCACTCCTGGATCTGAGCGGGAACTCGATCAGAGGAGTCGAGGAGGGAATCCTGAAAGGATGCGATAACTTGGCAGTGAGTTGACTTTGTTTGATGACTTTAAGATGGTAATTACGATCAAGAAATCAGCTTTGTGACTTTGAGTTAACTTAAAATGAAATGTCAAAGAAAATACGGGTCTAAGTACATTGTCATTATTGTTACAGAGAAAGCCCGTTAATTTGAAATTTGAGAAAAATGAAAATATTTATACCCAGACTGCCGATTTATTAGTTAGTAATACCGTTAATTTGACTATTCCGACAATTTCAAATAAATTTTTAGACCCTGGTGCTAAAGAACAGTGCATTTTTTCGTAAATTCACCATTTTAGTGTAATGGTGTAACTACCATTATGTTTTTTAGAATACATTTAAGAATATGTTTATTTACTTATGAAATTCTATAAATGTTACGGCTTTCTTTAAGAGTTTCACGAATGTCTTTTTTGAATTTCGAAATAACAATATTTTTCTAATTTCTAATTTTATTTGGTCCCCTAAATTTTGAATTAATGAGGTTTGTTGGTATTATTGCTATTATTATTATTATTAACTAATATTAAATCTGTTCATTTTCCTGTTAATGGGATAAAATATTTAAATTTATTTAGAAGAATTGTAATAATAAAATATTTAACAAATCATTAACACATGAACGCGTTTAGGGATATCAAATAAAAAAATAATTGACAATAACACAGCTATACAGCTAGGGAAATTTATATAAATTGTTTGAAGACCTATTTCCTATTTCAGTATTTAGAAATATTTATATTGAGGTGATGTCTTGCAAATGCCGAAGAAAAGATTATCAGGATTACCCTGGACTAAGTTGGTATAAACAGCAACAAACATTTAGAGAGATAATGTCTTGATAGATTAGCAATACAAGGAAGATTGTATTGTTGTAACTTTGGACCTCCGTTTCTTTAAAAACATGTTATGACCAACATAATTTTTAAATATATTTTTGGAAGATCCAGGAATCGATTCTCACTTGAATGGATGATGTCGTATTCTGTTGACATTTTTCTTAGTGTTTATCTGTTCTAGAACCGTCAAATCTAACCTACTGCTTAACAGAAGACGGAGTGAGAGGTTTCGGTTTGTAAAGGACAAAGTTATGTAGAACTGAAAAGTTTTTGAATATTCCCTCTGGCTCAGGGGAATTGTTCGATTAACTTAAAATCTGGAATGCAGGTAGGTATATATCTGGAGAAGACGTTCATATCGTGGAGAACTCTCTTGGTTTCTATGTAAAGTTAGTTTCTTAACCTATAACTAAGTTCTCAATGAGGCCCCGTGGTATACAAAATTATAATATATATTTTTGACAGTATAAAAGTTGATTAAATATTTTCGCCAATGCTTATTTATATCTTTGATTTTGTTGTAATTATTTTTATTAGAAATAATCCTTCAAAACTCAGGAAATCAGTGTAGACTTTTTCATAACCTTTAATAAGAAATCATCTTCATCTCCATTAACCCTATTACGAACCGGTTCAGGATTTCTAGGATAGATGTCATTGTATTCATTATCACTTCATCTTTGACGTTCTTGGTCTACTTGTTGAGACATTCGCCTAGTCATCGTGTGGTTGGTGGTACGAGCCTGTTTCAAGGAGGCCAGCAAGTTAGTCGTATCTTAAAACAGTAAGAATTTGTGTCCCTTTGGTTATACATTCAGTAGTGTGAACGGTTGTTCAGTCACCTTCTCCATAATACCTGGAATGTACGAGAAATGCCTTAGACCAAGATAGGTGGCGACTTTGGTTGTTAGTTATAAGCACTACACCACATGACAAATTTATGCGATGATGAGTCGATTAAGCGATATATAGTTTACTACACATCAAAAATTTAAGTTATCAAAATATTTTTAAAATATTAAGAAAAAGACTCAAAATGTAATAAAATAATGTTGAAAATGGTAGGTACACGCCAAAAAAAATTGATAAATTATACAAATTATCCTTCCGTCTGTCTGTCTGTCCTCGCAACTTCGTGTAACGTCCGTAACATTTTTATACTAAAAAAATATTTTTTTCGAATTTTTTTTTTGTTTCAAAAATTTGCATCTCGAAAAAAATTCGTTTACCCTGAAGAAGGAACGGCGGTTCTGAAACCGGTCGGTGTTGCTAGTAATAGCGGTTTAAACCAAGTGAATTAGCGTTTAATTGAATTAACAATGAAAAACCACAAAATAATATCTGACTACAATATGTAGTATATCAGAATATTACTTTTAGGTTAGTGGTATTATGTACAGTATAAATAAATAATTAATCAAAATCCAGAAGTAAAATGAAAATTATTTTAATTGTTCTGACTTTATAACATCGGCCAATAGCAGTGTTATTGGCATCTTTGTTATTTTTATATGTAGTGTCACATAGCTAGTTCAAAATATCTTACAAGTAAGATTCCTGCCTAAATTATGGGTCGGCGTATATCGGCTCTCGTGTAATATCTTTATATTTATAATAGTACTAACGGATATAAGCGACTTCGAAGTTTGTATTATTTATTATTATTATACTTTCTAGAAAAGTTTTGGTTTATAACGTTTTACAGAAAATAAGTCTGTCATATCGAAAAATAAATGGAAATATCATTGAATGATTTGGCAGTCAATTTTTAGAGCAAAATTTTAATTTTAAATATATTGAGTGATAAATAACTACAATCTTGCATGTATAGAACAGAGTTTATATAAAAAATTTAGGACTTTGTATTTTACATATAAATAATTTTGGTCTGAAATTGAATAATTTAATCATTAGAAATTAGTAAAGCATGTAAAAATAGTAAACAAAATATTATCAATAATGAATTAAATTTAACTACTAGCCCAATTCTAAAATGTTTTCCAATAATTGCGAGTAATCAAGAACTTCAGTAATAATATTTAAAAATAATTTTAAAAAACAAGAAACAAAAGACATTGCATTCTAATATTTTGACAGTTATACAACATCCTGATGATGGAAAGGTTTTTCTGAAACATATTGGTGTAATTAATCAAATAAAAAAAGTATATACATACAAATAATACAATCAATATTTTTTTTAAATGTCAATCTAGAATGTTGCTGAATCAATTTAAAAAAAATATATAATTTTTTTTCAAATAAATGGAAACCTATATCGCATATCTCCTTGACATTATTGATATTAAGACATTGATGTTGAGAATATTTTCAATTAATAGTTCAGACAGGAATCTACCTGCTAAGTTTTGTGGTGTTTATATAAAAAGAGACGTAGCATAGCATAGACGATAGAAGAAGAAGCATAGAAAAGCGACATAGCAGCGACGCTCCTTACGACCACGTAGGTACTCGGGCAAAATTGGAAAAGGGTAAAGAAATACGAACACCGACTGAATTAATTCGCAGTGTTTCGCAATGAAAACTCCGTAATGTTTTTGTTCGGTTTCCATCTAGATACAAAATGCACCACCAGTGTTGTCTTAAGGGTTTTATCTTTTATTTCCAGGAATTTCGACTAGACAGGAATAATCTAATGTCAATACCCAGCACGTCATTGAATGGACCACGAGCTCTGAAAAATCTCTCGCTGAAGGAAAATCGAATAAGTAAGTAAACGTTAAATAATACTTCAACTAAGTTTTTAAGCCTTTTAACTTAGTTTTAGTTGCTTCGAATTTCGATCAAGTTTGTTGCATCTTAGCGTTAAGTTTAATTTAAAAATTTCATTTAAAAAAGTAAATACGACACGCATGAAATAGAAGCTTACAAATTATGTTTGAGGGGTATAAACGCAAAGGACCAAAAAAATTTTTTTTTGCTATTGTTTTGAATGCAATCACCGAAAATGACTCATTTAGAATGCACTGAATTCAAGATTTTATCGGAAACATAACTCTATACCATTCAAAGTCATGTTTCCAAGTTATTATTAAAATCAAAGACAGCAATATCCTCATAGTATATAAAGCAAATCTAGCAATATCCACTTCATACAATCAACCCCCAAGGATGTATCACGTGACGAAATGGCCGCCCCATACTAAAGGGAGAGTTGTTGTCGGTTTTGGACCAAAACATCATAGCAAAGATAGCAATATCCAATTATGTAAGTACATAGCAAAAGCAGCGATGTCAACTATTTGGTAGCAAACACAATATCCATATTTTATATTTAAATATATATTTATACACGTGAATAGATAAATGTAAATATTTATTTATGCAAGCAAAACTGAGGTGGCAATTTTTTTTTAAAAACTTATTCCCAATTTATTAAAACATTCAATTCATTATCCGAAAAATTTAAAAAAAATTCAAAACCTTACATCATTTAAAAATGAACTAAAAAAATAATAAGAAAACCTCTTGAAATTACCATGAGCTTCACTTGATATTAATTTATTTTATTAACAATTAATTACAATTTTAATATCCATGAAATGAACTGATGTGATCACTCCTCCTATAAGCACGAGCGTCAGCCTTTTTATGGCGAGTAAAACGTTTATTTGTGTGAATGTATTGAATTGTATTTATGAAACGTATGTACTAAGATATAGATAACTATTATAAATATAACAAACTCAAACATATCTTCGAGAACAAAGAGATCCCAATTAGCCTAAAAAGAAAAGCCTTTGAATCATGCATATTGCCAGTGATGACGTATTTAGTGGAGACTATGGCCCTTACAAAGAAAAGTGTAGAAAAGCTCAAATGCACGCAACGATCCACGGAGAGATCCATGTTTGGAGTAAGCCTAAGAGATAGAAATAGAAATTACGAAATTAGGCGCAGAATTAGAGTAGTAGATATCATGGATCGTGTAGCGAAGTTAAAATAGCAATGGGCAGGATGCTACAAGATGGCCTACCAGAGTTCTGAAATGGACACTTGGGAGAATAAAATAGGCATCGGAAGACTGTCCCTATTTTATTCTGAAATGAGATGGGCCGATGATATAGCCGCTGTGAGGGGAAAGAAATGGCTACAATTAGCAAACAACAAAGAAGGATGGAAAGGGAAGGAAGAGGCCTATATCCAGCAGTGGAGAGATGAAGGCTGATGAAGAAGAAGAAGAAGGTAATAAATAAAAAATAATAAATGAAAAAATGTTATCACAAAGTTATTTTGCTATTATTGAAGAAATTTAATAAAGTTTTTCGACCGAGAGCGGGTAAGAGACTTTTTGGTACACTTCGCTAGACATTTCCAACCGTACATGTGATTATTCATGCAATAATGAAAGATGACAGACGTCAGGGGAGCATCTGTGTTATCTTGGAGAAACGTGACGCCTTTGTGATGCAACCAAGTATGCAATTTTATAAGAAGTACATCGTGTTCCTACTACTGTTATGCAGCGAATACTACTAGTTACACATGTGCTGGTATTTGCTGGTCGTGTTTAATGTTTAATTGTTCGTAATTCTGTTTTTATTTAGTTAATATCTGAACCCTGATGAAGACTCAGTTATGAGTCGAAACTATTTGGTTTTAACTCAATAAAGTGGTGTTAAACAAAAATTATTTTATTTAAAGATATTATGTCTCACCACAATGTGTTTGCTTCGTGTGAAAAAAAAAATTATAAGATTCAATATGTCCATTAATAAAGCTAAGAAAAAATCACCCGATTTCAATCTCTGAGTTCCAGGTGGTTTGAATTCTTAATTACATTATTATTTATTTTTATTTTTCGATAAATACACTGTATTTACTAAATTTCTATAATTTTAATTATCATAATTGTACTTTTTTTAATGTTACTTAAATTTTCTTAAAATAAAAAAAAAAATGTAATTAATTGATCGTAAACATTGAATAAATAACGAGTCCTTAAAAACAATAAATTAAATAGCTTCGATAAATTTAGTAGCTCGTTGTTGTTTTGATCGATAAATTGAGTAGTACGAAGCTCGCCTAGTGCTATGGTGGTCGGTGGTTCGAGACCCATTCCGGGACACCATTAAGTGATTCCTATTTACACAGCACAGTGAAAATATTGATGCGAAATATATTCTGTGTTCGAATTTCTATTTAAAAGATGTCTAACTTTTGAATTTTAGCGAAAATACGGCAGGGCGCTTTCCTGTCGCAGCGATCCTTGGAGCAGATCCACCTTCAGGGGAACATGTTGGCCAACATCGACGGCGGTGCCTTCACTGGCCTCACGCACCTGAGGACCTTGGGGCTCGGAAGGAACCGTCTCTCCAGGCTCAACAGCGACGTCTTCCAAGGTGCCGAGAGGCTGGACAAGCTGGACCTGTCGGAGAACTTCATCACGGAGTTCCCCAGCGTGGCTCTGAAGGCATTTGCAGCACTCAAAAATCTGAATCTGTCCACAAATATGCTGACGGTATGATGGGTATTTTTTACAAGACTTTTTCTAGCTTCTGTCTGTCAGCCATAAATTTGTTTAATCAATATTTGATCCACTTTTTGAATAATATTGGCTCTGAAATCTGGCGTATTATGGATGACTGCACAAAAATCATTCATTTAAAATAATTAATCTACTAATTTATTTCATCTATTACGATTAGATACTTTGGAAATTTTAAATAGATATATATGAAATTATTTTTAACTTCCCTAGTTACTTTGCTAGTATAAAAATTACTTTTACATTATTTAAAAAAAACACATATATTAAAACGTATTGATTTCATTACGAATAAGTTTTTAAAATTCAGTTATCCGCATTTACTAAATAGGATTGCAATAAGCTTGATTTGAAAATAAGGTCACATGGTATGGGAGACTGGGGCCGGTTGCCGAGCTTTAAGTGTTTCCATGAATTAAAGCTAAACCAAATAATCAAAGTATCAGTTAGAATAATCACATATTAAGAATCAGGTTTCGATACGAACGAAAGGCAATATTCTTCTTCTTTTATTCCTAGAATATTTTTTGTGGTGCAATCTGCCTTCTTCTTCCGCATCATTCTTACCCGGGATTGGTTGTTGAAGATCATGGAGCAAGTTGAACTGTCTACATCAATAAATGTCAGAGTTACAGTTGCGTTATAGAATTCGGTCAGGAATATCAAACGCCCTGGCAACAGATTGGTTTTTCTTTGACTTTTTTTACCGCTCTCATCATGTCTCGTTGGCTGATAACTGCACATTAGTAATACACATAAAAAAACATTTTCTCGTTGTTAGAATAGGTAGGCGAGTTGCCAATCCGCCACAAATGAGATTGGCCCGCGCACCCCATCCTAATTTAGACTAATATGTTGCTCTCCAACTAAAAAACACTATTAAACAAAAATATGTACGTGTTCGTATTATAGTAAACATTATACTTATTCTTATAATGCTATCAGCATAAAAATATGTGTTATTGTTAAGGAGATAATCAAATAGTGATAAATTCTTACGTTCGTAAAACAACGTTCTTTTTTTGTTAAAGCTCACGCATAACCAATTTCACCGACAATAAAATGGCAACTGCGGAAACTTTCTTCATCGATAGAGTGTTGCAACTTAGCGGAGTATTACGGAATTAACGTTTAAATGGCCGTTCGCCCGTCTACCCTTTCGCCTACCGGCCCCAATCTCCCCCAAAATAATATTTGTATGGTATGAAAGGGAATTTGAATCTGCGTTCTAACTTTACAAAATGACATCTAAATTGCATTTTTTTACGTTTTTTTGTTTAAAAAATGCCATCTAAATTGCAATTTACAAGTTAATTGTAGCGAGCCGCGTTTGCAAATTGTAACGGTTGTCGTATAATAAATAAATTTATTTTTCGCAGCATCTGGACAACGGCCACCTCGGGTCAATGGTCTCTCTGCAAGCTCTGGACTTGAGCAGAAACAATATTGCTAATCTGGCTCCGGGCACCTTCTTGGGACTCCGCCAGCTGAGATATTTAGACATCGGTGTAAACGCACTTAGGACTGTAAGGAAATCTCAAATTAAATTATAACTAAAAATACTATTTTGTCTTTGGTACTTGCTTGTTTTTTGCATTTTGCGAGCAAAGAATCAAGAAAAAAGCAAAAAGAAAAAAGCAGAAATAGTAAACACTTGCTTTTTCATTTTATTAATTTAATTTATTTGAGACGAGTTTCGCCTTAGGAGGGCATTTTCAAACTTTGGTAATGATGGTCTCATGCGGTGAAATGCGTCTGAGGTAGAATTAACGCTTATAATAAAAAAATATATATATTTCCATGGGGTATAAAAGTAAAAGCAGCAATATCCAAAAAATAAATTTGAATGCCGTCGCCGAGGATTTAAAATGTATAAAATGTACAATCGATGAATGCACTGATTTTTTTTGATATTGCTGCCTTTCCTTTTATACCACACATATATATTATTGTGGAATTCTATGAAGTCACTTCGGAAACATTAAATATAAATCTTCTAGGATCTCACTAAAAAAACACATTTTACGTAACTATACATTTCTTCAATCATTTTTTGGTAGGTTTTTTCTGTTTATATTTCTAAATTATTCATCGTATTTGTTTAAATAAATAAATTAAAAAACATTTTATTCACAGGTTGAAGACGATGCCTTTGAAGGATTGGATAATCTAGAGACACTTCTCCTTCGAGATAATAATATTCTTCTCATTCCTGCATCAGCTCTCGGAAGACTTCCGCGTCTTTCATCAATCCATCTTGGTTACAATCGAGTGACTGCAGTTTCTAGCGACATCTTGCGCTCAATGGCTGAACACGTTTCATCTCTTGTACTGGCAAGGAACGTCATCAGAGAACTTCCACCAGCGGCCTTCCAACACTTCAAATATCTCACCCACCTGGACCTGAATGGAAATATGCTCAATATACTGAACGCGGAGATATTTGAAGGACTAGAAAACACCCTTGAGTATTTATCTGTATCGCAAAACAAAATCCTTAATCTAGCTGGACCGCCATTGCAGTTTACTAGGCTCTGGTATCTGGATATATCCGGGAATCAATTGAGCGAGATTTCCAGAAATGCATTCTCATTAATTCCGAATTTATCTTTTCTGAACATGAGCAAGAATCCACATTTAAATACCATCCCGCATACCCTCTTCCATGAAGCATCAGAGCTCGTAACTGTTGACCTGAGTCATAATGGACTTAAAAGTTTCCCGGCAGACCTCTTCTCAAAATCAATGAGCTTAGAAAACGTTTACCTGAGCGACAACGCAATTCAAGAGATTCCTGAAAGTGCTTTCGCGAACATGCGAAACCTTACAATCGTGGATCTTTCGAACAATCACATCATGAATATTAGACCTGCAACATTTGTGAATGTGATGTCCATACAGCAACTGCTTTTGAGAGGAAACCAGTTGAACGCATTCAAAGGAGAGTTCTTCAACACTGGCACAAGTTTGGAAGTTCTAGACTTGGCTGATAACCAATTGAGTTACCTATTTCCGTCTTCTTTCAGGATTCATCCACGATTAACGAAACTCATTGCATCCAGGAATAAATTCAACTTTTTCCCAGCAGAATTGATTGCATCTCTGCAGTTCCTGGAACATGTTGATTTATCGGGTAATGGGCTTAAGAGCATTGAAGAACTGGACTTTGCTAGATTACCAAAATTAAGAACGTTGCTGCTTTCCAATAACGAACTAGAATCCATTAGTGAGATGGCATTCCACAATTCGACGCAATTACAAATACTGGATCTTGGTTTTAATAATCTGGATCGTTTGGGAGAGAGGACCTTCGAAGGTCTCGCAAGGCTGGAATTGTTGAATCTCGAACACAATCTTTTGACTGAACTGCCTGATTCTATATTTGACAGAAGTCGACTGCAAATGTTAGAGAACATTAACCTCGCTCATAATTTGTTCGAAGTGGCTCCGCTGAAGGCTCTGCAGAAGCAGTACTTCTTTGTTTCGTCTGTTGATTTATCACATAACAAACTCGTGGAAATTCCTGCTGACGATAGTATAATGGTAAATATTAAAAAATTAGATTTGTCGTTTAATCCGTTGTCTCAAGAATCTGTAGCAAACGTCTTAGGAGAACCAAAGACTGTGAGGGATTTGAATTTAGCGGGAACTGGTATTAAAGAAGTGTTCCAGTTAGAAACACCATTTTTGCACAATTTGAACCTGTCTCACAACAATATCACAAATCTTGTTGATAAAACCTTCGAAAGAACTACTTTACTCGAGTCTTTGGATATATCCCATAATCGCATAACTGATTTGAGTACCTCAATGTTCAGAATATGGAATGTATTAAAAAGTCTTCAATATTTAAACATGTCAGATAATCCTATTGTTGCCATATCTCAAGGAGACTTGGATGGACTGGAATCTTTACGGCTGTTAAGTATTGAAAACCTAGAGGAATGTTCGAAGATCGAACGCAATGCTTTTAAGTCGCTCGATAATTTAGCGCAGTTAAATGCTTATAACTACCCGAGACTCGGATATTTGGATGTCCATGGAATACTTCAGAGCCTTCCAGTTCTAGAAAAACTCGATGTTGAAATAAAGGACACAGCTGTTGGAAGCGACCAACTCCAATCCGCCCTCCATCCGAGATTACAAGAATTAGGAATAAGGGGGCAAAGACTCAAAAGCATTTCATCCAGCGCTCTTGCAGGACTGAAGAGTCCAACGATTGCCATTAGACTGCGGAACACGTCGTTAACAAATATTCCACCAGCGCTCTTGTTCCCCTTACCGAGATCTTCAAGAGTCATTTTGGACGTGACCGGTAGTCAAATAACATCTTTGCAACCGCAACTTTTGGTAGCGCTCGATGACCGAAAGGCTGATTTATCGATGTTAGGCTTGGGTACAAATCCAATTCATTGCGACTGCGCAGCGAGAGCTTTGAGGAGGTGGCTACCAGGATCTCGCATGTCAAACATAAAGTGCACCACTCCAGACTATCTGGCTGGCCAGCTTCTTGTCGAAATTGGAGACGACGAGCTGACGTGCGATCCAAGAAGGCCAACGACCAAAGTCACCCCCGCACCGACAGCATCTATAAAGCCATCTAGGGTCGTCCACAAACCTACACCGGAGCCTGAAATTATCTGGTCTGTCGCACCCACATCTGAAGAAAAGCCAAAGCCGAAGAACCCAAATATTAAAGGAGCTCCCATCACCAGTCAGTCAGCAGTGAACAACGACGATACCCTGATCATCGGAATTGTGGGAGGAGTGGTGGCGTTCATCGCTATACTCGTTATCATTATCTGCATCGTTCGTTTGAGGATGTCTTCCACGCAATACAGAGGAGGTCCCTTAGCGGGAGGGCCGATGGGGCCAATGACTGCTCTGCCTCCGCTGTACGCTGTGCCTCCGTATGGAAGTGCATATGCAGCTACATTGCCCCCAAATGCGTCCGTGAGCACGTCCACACTGCCTCACAAGATGCACTCCGCACCAGCCTCCATACGGCCGACATACGCGACAATGGGGAGGGTTCCGTACTACACGCAAAACGCGCCTCCACCGCAGCCTTACTTCGTGAGTCTGGCACCTCACGATGAGAAGATCTATCGATAGTTGTAGATTCAAATCTGTCTGCCATTTACGCCTCATTTTAGGAAAGTATCATTGGAGAAAAATGGTGCGCGAATCAAACTTTGTACAGTGTTCGCCCCGATTAATTTTAAAATGATAAGTGGTGTGAAATTGTGTTGCTGCCAGAATTTCAAGTGTTCAGGATTACAGGCCAAAATAATTTTCTTCTACTAACCCAAAGGACATCCATTGCAGTTATGTATGAATACAGAACAATGTGTTAGAATATACGTAAAATTATATTACACTGGAACTTTTATATTGCGAAAGATCTATTTTGCAGTTAAAAAAGAAAACGTTTCAGCAAACTTTTTATTTCAAAATATTACGAATGAATTAATTTTGATTCCGTCCAAAAATAATGTCTAGATTTCTGTACTAAATGTCAACATCTTGTGAAAATTAGTTTCTCGGAAACATTTTCTCTTCTGGAACTTTTTCACGTGAAATTTCAAATCTAATTGATTCTTGAAAATAAATGGATAAAAATTAAGTACTTAAAAGAAAATTAACATTCGTTGTACATGGTTATGAACAAATAATATTAAAACAATCTTGTTTCATAAAAACATCGATATTTAGAAAAAAATTTGCTAAATGGATATTGTTGAATAGAAGTTCCATTGTATTTTGTATCTTAATTAGAGTACATATTATAATGTTCGTGAGCAAGACTAATCTTGCACAAATTTGCATGTATAAGATAATGAGGTAATTTAGAGGTTAGCTAAAATATTCAATAGAAATACGTAAATACTGTCTCAATATATTATTAAAAATTCTTATATACTAAAGTGTTGACTGAATACATATTTTACCATGTTGTCACCTACTGTCTTCGATTTTGTATTTTTAAAATACAATAACAAATTTATAACTATTTTTGTAGCCATTATGATTGATTAATTAATATTGTTAATAATAATACCGAACAAAAATGTTTGAATTAATAAATTGATAAGTTATTTATGTACACAGGCTGTCCTAAAATGTAGTTACGTGAGATAAGAATTCCAAATCGAGCGATTGCATTCTGAAGTCCGTTTAAATTTTTTTATTTGATGTTTAGGATTGGGTTTATTTCCAGTACCTCTTCACTCCGTCGAGATATGGTTGTATTATTTTGATGAAAATCTACTGAATAGATATATATTGCGAAGAGTTAGGAATTGAATTTTTAATGGGGGTACGCGAAGATATGATTTTTTGTACAAAACTAATAATAATCAAAATATTAAAGATCAAATGTAGCTTGAAATAATTCGTGATGTTTAAACTACTACTGATTTGTGTTATAAGCAGTGGCTGGGCTAGAACTGCTATCACATGACTTTGCTAAAAAAAATACTTCTTTAATTTGAATTTTGCGACTTTGCGTGTATAAATTTTTTGGGACACCCGCTACATATTACATTTATAACAAAATGTTATATTTTTATTATAATTGTCATAATAAAATGAGAAATACTTACATATTAAGTAATACATCGGAATAAATTATTAATAATTTAAATTAAATTTTTGAATAGTAATTTAAAAAAAA
>JADDOH010015296.1:0-16748 GCA_016648135.1 Agrypnia vestita
AGGGGAGGCAACCAAACAATGTCTCAAACGCAAATTGAGTCAAAAGAAACTGCTATCGACTGTATGGTGGACAAGTGCCGGCATTATTCATCACAGCTTCTTGAAATCTTGCACAATAATTACTGCAGAGGTATACTTTCAAGAATTGAAAACTATCAAACAACCCAGACTTGTCAAATGCTCTAGTCCATTACTTCTCCACGACAACGCTCGTTCATACACTATACTGAACGACGGACCGTCTTAAAATTACAGGAAACTTTGACTGGAAAATATCCGTAACCCACCTTACTCGCCAGACCCTGCGTCTACTGATTTACATTTTTCAGAATTTGTTTATACAAATTCTTTTTAAAATTATTTTTAACATGGGAATAATTTCAACTCCGATGAGGCGGTTAAAAACGCTTTTAAAGTATTCATCGATTTCCGCACCCAGAATTTCTATAACAATGGTATCAATGAACTTCTTTTAAAAAGGCAAAATCGCATCCACAACAATGGCCAATACTTCGATTGATTAAATATATATTTTTCATAAAAAAAATGTTTGACTTTTTAATATAAAACGGCAATCTATTATATTGTTTCCACAAAATTATTTTGAGATTATTGAAGAAAAAAGTCGAGATATTTTGTTTCCACATTTTTAATTTCATGAATTATATGTAAACCTAGATCCATTTATATAGTTTAGATTTCACTGTCGATATAACGGATGGGCCTGGATCCTCGATCTCGTGAAAATCTTTTACATTTATAATCAAAATAATAATGGATCATTTATAAAGCGTCATTTTCGTAAAAATTTCACCTCAAGGGGACTTGACACAAAAATTGTTCAGTCCTACATTAGAATTTAAATTAAACTTTACGAACTTATGGAAATGATTTTACAAAAAGGTGTGTTTTGAGACTTATTTAAATCCTTTATATAAAATCACTGCTGGTCTTGATTACTTGAGGAAAATTTTAAAAATTAACCAACTTCCCTGAAATTTTGCACATCGACATGATGTCGATGACTACGCATTTTCACATACGTTAGGGGTCACACAAACACATGCACATAAAAAAAATCGAATTTATCTTGTATCTTCGGGCAAGTATTTTACACAAATTTAACCAAAATTTTAGATTGTATTTTTTGGTAATATTTTTATAATTTATAATTAATTATGTATTTATTTAATTACAATATATTTTATTACAGTTTATTAAAATATATACATAATTATGTATTTATTACAATTACAATTTTAAAAGTTGTAAAAAAGGTCGATATTCTTCTATATTTTGATCACATTAACTTTATTAAGCAAAGCCTCCATCTTACCTCGACGATAGTTAGAAATTAACTTATTTTATTAATCAAATAACAAAGGTCAAATGACATATCAATTTACAACAAAATAACTGTTGACCAACCAGAGTGCTCGAAATACATTCTTAACAAAGTGACTCATGATCTGTGCACACGCAGGTAGCAAAGCGTTTGCAGCGTCGCGCATCCCTACTGATATTATGATTTATTGCCGGAGTCTTCAGCTTGTATGGGCCCGACCATCCATCCATCCATCCTCAGCGTTACAACCCTTGGTGGGTCCTAGCTGCCTCCAAGAAAGTCCTCCATACTGCTCTGTCGCTGGCTGCCATTTTCCAGTTTTGCTGCCCCAGGGCCCGGCAGTCCGCAACGACACCATCTAACCACCGCAGTTTTGGTCTTCCGACACTTCTTCTACCCATTGGGTCATTAAACAACACCCTTTTAGGGGCTCCAGATCATCCATACGGCTTAGATGTCCCAGCCATCGCAATTTGTTAATCTTAATGAACTTGTGGCCCGACCATAGGACCCATTTTGTGAAAAAAATATGTACATTTACGGCTTGCAGCATCATAAATAGAGTCGATAACGGAATTACATTTATTTTAAATTAGAGATGCGAACACGAAATACGTGTAAAAACAATATTCTTATTATTTTTAAAATAAGCTAAACGCTATTATTAATATTTTTAATATTTAAAGCATTAACTTTGTGGTTAGACATAATAACAGAATGTTAGTAAACTTAGTGAAAACCACTACCAGATTTACGGTCTACCCGTCTCTTCTTCAGGACCAACACTACACTACTACATTCACAACACTATAACCCCAACCATAGTATTGTCAAACTATCACCACTATTACTATAAACGCTTGTGATATGAAAATAGGACTAACTTGCTAGTGTCCTGGGATGGGGCTCGAATCACCGACTACCAAATCTCAAGGCGAGCGTTACGACCATTACACCATCAACATGCTCTATTATACACATATTTTCATTGACATATTGTTGCCAATGAAGTGAAAAAGGTTAAGAACACCGCAGACACTTCAACATAATGTCTCCATAATGCAGGAGCAAAAATAAACGACCGACTGTTTGCCACAGATGCATTCTTCAAAATATCTGGCATCTTGCCAGAAGACTCGATAGTCTGCAGGAGCTTGTAGTGATCGACGATGTGGAGGTGTCGAGGGGAAGAGGCAGATCTGCTACCCGCTGGACCAAGACAGTAACAGGTTCTTCACTTGCAACAGCGCTGAGGACGAGATCAATGGGGAACTACATTATGGCGGTAGCGACTCACATTCTTGAACCGTAGCGCAGAAGGAAACGACATTTCAACACATTTATACCAGAAAAACAGGACGTAGAAATGTGACCTTATTATAAATGTTAACAAGTCAAATGTGATGGTATTCGAGGAGGAGTAAAGTAAGACAATGTATGAAATACTAGTAGGCAATGAATCAAGTAGATGAGTTTACGTATTTAAAAAGTATCTTTACTTTTATTTGTAATTTAAACAGCTGTATGGCGCAAAAGAAGAGATTACGCGATGTACAAAAGATTTAGACAATTATATGGATCCACTTGACGAGCTGATATTAGTGAGAAAAGAAAAATAGTAAATTTATACAACATGAAACAATAAAGTTATCCGTAAAACAATAATTCTAATTCAATAAACTAAAATATAACAGGTAAATAAATTCAAGTGGGGATAAAGGGAAGAGAAGATCAAAAATAGAGTAATCAAAAAATGTAAGGGTAATTATGGTTTTAATTTTATTGCACTGACTTTTGTGTTAAATAGTTGACTTAAGCGCAGAGAGGTTCTGTAGAAAAAAATAACTAGAAGTGTGCTCGAAAGAAGAGGGACAACTTAAAAAGGTATCGAGAGGTGAGTAACTGCAGGTAATAAGGTAAACGGTGCTTTGAACGCGGTAATTTCTAATAGGAACATGTCAACCGAGGCAAGACTAGCAGTACACAATGAAATTCTGGTACAAATACAAATTAAGCCTGGAGCTGGCAGAAGAAGGATAAAAGTTAAATTAATGCAGCGGAAATGAGATACCATGGAAGTGCGTGTGGCAAATAAATTTATGATAGAGTAAAGAATGAACCAATTAAGAAATAATGCAAAGCTCATCATAGCATAGAGAATAGAATTAAAATAGGGTCGCCGAGGTGTTTCGGGCATGTTAAACGAATGAATTAGAAAAATAGGGTAAGAAATGTATATGACAAGTATCAATATGGTAAGTACCAAAGGTTGACGAGTGGTTTTTGCGGTAGTTGGTCTCGAATTCACAACGCACGTGCGCGCATAGTATTACGCTAGACAATATTATCTACACAAAGTTACGGGTAAAAAAACCATTCAAAAAATACTCAAAGATCTTGCTTCCCGTAACTACGAGTATCATTCAGGCGCATGCAGTGGGAACATTGAAGCATCACATTTTTGTAAACGTATATTCTAGAAAAAAAATTAAATATTTGTGCTGCAGATTTTTATGATATATCAAAATATGAATGCTATGACAACAATTGTGATAGAAATATTACGAAATATATGTTGTATTCCAATTATTTTTCCAAATAATTGGTTACGTAAAACCATGCTGCGATATTCCCACTGCTATCACCACATTATATCATAGTTAAAAATATTGTTATATTACATCTATCACATAAATGATGACAAATAATTTACTGAAATTCAACTAGCAATTTATGCACATAGAAAATTATTTACCCTTAATTCGATAATTAATTTTTTTTTAGCGGTTAATCGCTTTAATGAAATGCATGTCCCACTTCATACCGACGAGCCCCTAAATTCTTCCCTTTAAAAGTATTTTTCAACACTCCAGCTAAATTCCATTAAGTGTCCTACTAAACCGTAGCGGAAAAGAAAGGACTGCTCAAAGGTGGATGCTCCGGCTTCTGCATTGCAGATTTTAACATTCCACAGTGGTCAGTAATTAAAAATCTCCCCTAACCAGGGTGATGTTTGAGCATTCGTTCACGTTCCCGTTCGATTCCGCCGTCGGGGGGCCGCTAAAGGGGGTGGGTATCTCCAGCCAACCCTGCACCCTCTCTATTGACCTGGTCGTATTCAAATAATCCGGAAGCTCTTCAATGCAATTAACCATAGAGCTTCCACAAGACTGTTGATATAAAAAATTAAAAGAATATTTGAATTTATTACAAAATTTTAAAAGTTTATGAACCTTTAAAAAAATCCCTATAATCAGATGAAGTAAGGAATAACTACGAATGTCCATGATGTGTCTTTGTATTGTATGTGAAGAAAAGATTAAACCAACTGACATATCCATATTCAGAATATTTTAGTGTGTCCAAATTTTTCAAGAACACGGTACTGAATTTTATCCCAAGGGGGACATCATTAATCAAGATATATTTAAGAAAGTAGGTATGGTCTTTTTTGGGTGTTCATAAGTCTTACGACCCAGTATGGCTGATTTAAGTGATCACATTACATAATGTTACGTAAAAAAAATCAAAATTGAAATAATTTTCAGATAGTGTAATGTTATTAATTCAGAAGATTGTCATATACATATTATATTAAAAATATTGCTTTGAAAACTCTAATCAAAAATTGTAAATATCTCATTACCAACGATAACATATATATGTATATTATGTACCTACTGGTTTATGGGAATCGCACATTTTTGACCACAGATGGTGGTGGTAAAAGTAAAACTCACAAACGAAAGAAGGGGAGCAAGTTAAAAATATACAGGGTTATTTGGAAAACATTAATAACCTCGCAGGACTATATTCCTCCCTTGATTATGAGTCGAAAATTTTCAAGCTATTATGACCTAATATCAATTGTTAAGGAGATATGCGACTTCAAAGTTTGCATTTTTTTTCAATATTTCTGAATTATTTTTTGTAAAACGTTGGACTATCATCATAGTAAGTCATATTGAATATTAAAAATTCATTCCTTTTAACATAAGTCAAATAAAAAAATTAAAAAGCTTCGAATTCCAATTGGAAAACATTCCAATTGGAAATTTTTCAGGGTTTTTATCATTTTATTTAACGTGTATTGAAACTAATGAATTCTTCGTAATCGATATGAGTTACTGTAATGATAGTCCAACGTTTTACAAAAAATAAGTCAGATATATTGGGAAAAAATGCATACTTTGATGTCGCATATCTCCTTAACTATTGATATTAGGTCACAATAGCTTGAACATTTTCGACTCATAATCAAGGGAGGAATATAGTCCTGCGAGGTTATTAATGTTTTCCAAATAACCCTGTATATATAAAATACAATTTCCAAAAATTTGGTAGATTATCTTAGGTGGAATTGGTGAACGTAATATTGTGTGAAGTAATCACTGAAGCCTGCCGTATGATAGATCTTAAGCCCTATGAATAGCCAAAAAAGACTTCCATACCTACTTTGCCATACAAAAAGTAGCTTCATCTCTATGAGACATCTATTGCATATCTTAACAAATTTATATATCTATCTTAATCACTTATTTTGGAGTGTCTTACATATCAAAGACGACGGGGGAGGTAGGAAGAAAGAAAAAGAGATTTTTCACAAATAAGGAACGTGTTGATAATAGTAAAATATTTCCGGTCAACAATTTCACCCTTGATTGTTTTTTAATCGTTCGCGGTTTGTGATAACTATAATAGATTAATGAATAACAGTTATCATCGTCATTATCAGCCATTTTTAATTCCCTTATTAATAAAGATCTCCTCAAGTGTCTACCACTTTCTCTGTCTGTTTCAGATTAGGCTTCTCTCCTATACCACTGGGTCACTTTCACTGACTGGCATTTTTCCAACGACTGAGACTTGCAAAAATTGATGTGCGAAATAAATAATAAATTGATCTGGTAAAAAAATAAAGAAAGGTATATCAGTTAGTGTATCTGGAAAGAATGTACAATCCACATTGCAATATGAACTCATAGGTTTAGGGGTGGAACGTGGAACATACAATAGTCATCTCCAAGCTCTTAAAATAAAACAAAAAATGATTTTAAAAACGATATTAAAAAAATCTAAAATCTAGAATCGATCCTATTTACTATTTAAATAATTCAATGCCAAATAATTTATTCACACTACATAAAACATCTCTTCACTACAAATACTTACACAAGTAAAAATTTAATAATCAAAACACTAATGCACTCCATAGACAAATTAATCATAATATTCACAGTCAATTATAATTTACTACTTGAAAAAGCACCATCGTTGTCTAAATAGTATCATTTTTCTGAATTCATTAACCAAATCATGGATATCATTTCATTTAACTTTTCTATCCCGATGCGCATAAAGTAAAATTAATAATGTTGAATGTTTAACAGTAATACTTTCACTTCTCACTTCTCCTCTCCTCTTAATATTACCTTTACAGCCACCTTTACACCAATGACTCCGGCTCATTTAGCCAGTACCTAAACAAATAATTATTTATATTTCCTTATAAATAATCTATATTTGAATGTAGGTAGCCAGTTACTAATTCACATGTCAATGAGAGATTCTGACGCTCTCTAAACTCGAGTAACAGACTATAAAATTAAAATTAAACTCAAGTAGTGTATGTTCTTCAATCATCAATCAACAGTTATATATTATCACGAGATAGTAGAATCAGACATAATTATGCACTATCGAAATCGCTCGAACTGTTCACATGAATCTGGAATCGACTGGGCTATTTTCGTAAATTCTGGAAACATTGAGAAAGTGACATTACATACCTATAAAAAGACTTTGAACGGCTACTGCGTACTCAGTGTGTATCAGAGTTGACAGCGAATCACCATAGAAAGCGAATTCGTGCGGCGTGTGTGATACCAGAAATAATTAATCAAGAAAGTACCTACCGACAAGCGAGAAATTTTCTAGTGCGCATCTGAGCGATGTAAGCAAGGTGCGTCAGTATATGAGACACAAGTTATTCAAAAGTGATAAAAAGTGCAGCGAACATTCTAGAACGAATTTAGTGAATGTTTTTGAAATATTTGGAGTGATTTTAAAAACAGTGCTTCGATTAAAGTTTTATTTTCGCTTCAACAGGCCAGGAGGCCCAGTTACAGAAGCGATGTACATCACAAAACACCCAGGCTTGAGCATATCACAAAGATTAAAATTGTGATCTCACCGGGAATTGCACCCGGAATCCTCGTTGTGGGGAGGCAGTGTCATAACCACTGCGCTACGGAAGTTGTGTCCAGTGGCTTTGTCATTAATAAAACTTTAATTTATTTTAAGTGATTCGCTCACCTCCCACAAGCACGATCTCGTAATAATGTCACTTATAAAATTTCCTCGCAGAAAGCAAGTACATTTTACTGCCCTGAAGTGTAACCAAACCAACAATGCACAGCTGGGGTTGAGATGCAAAGAAAATTTTCGACAGCAATTTGGTTGAGAGTTAAAACACTTCAAGTCGTTAGAGAATGAGCACCGCTATAGTTCTTGCATTAAGGAGTGTTAAACTCGGTGAAAACAAATGCGAAATGCTGCATTTCCAATGTTGAATGCCACCCGGACACTTTGGGAAAAAACCCGCCGGGGAAATTATTTCTTTCTTTCTTTACATAAATTATATTACAAAAACCCAAATTATAATAATTTCGTTGTATGTCTGTCCGTCCGTCCATCTGTCTGTCTGTCCCCGTAACATCGTGTAACGTCCGTAACTTCTTTATAGTATGTTTTTTCATTATCGATAATTCCATCATTGTAACAGAAACATCGGTTTTAATTTAATTTTAAAATACTTAGAAATTATATTATTAATATTATTAATATTTAAAGCGTTAACTTTGTGGTTAGACATAGTAACGGAATGTTAGTAACCTTAGTAAAAACCACTACCAGATTTACGGTCTACCGGTTTCGAGACGTACCCGTCTCTTCGTTAGGACGTTTTAAGCTCTATAAATAACCATGCCATTTACCTACTCTGTAAATAATCATGCTATAGTAAAAGTGTGAATTATCTAAAACCAAAATAATTAATCAATTAGAAAGACATATAGAAAAATCTAATTCACGAAAAAATATTAGGCTACTACTGGGATTCGAACCCAGGTCACCTTCTTTCCGGGGCCGGTGCTCTGACCACTAAGCCATAGCAACCCTCTATGTTTCAAAAATGAGAACTAGAGGGTTGCTATAGCTTAGTGCTCAGGGCACCGGCCCCGGAAAGGAGGTGACCTGGGTTCAAATCCCAGTAGTAGCCTAATATTTTTTCGTGAATTAGATTTTTCTGTATGTCTTTCTAATTTATTAATTAATTTGGTTTTAAAATTTCACAGAACTTTGTTCTGAAAAATTACAACTTCACAAATATGAATGTGTTCTTGAATATATATAATGTTCGAATTATCGTTCCAAAATCCTCCTTACTTAAATGTCATAACATCCAATCTTTCTTACCTATTATAGTGTACATCTATATAAATATATAAATATTTCAGATTTTATGCTATAACGTAAGTCTGTCGGCTGGGCTATGTTCGATTCGAAAGACCGTTCTCACAAGACGCTAATGTCTAACCTATTGAAACGACTCTCTAAACTACTGCAGAGAAAGTTGGAAGAGAATTGTCAAGGACATAAAGAGGTCACGACCCGGAGATCTGAATCCTTGGAAATAAGAGAACCAACTGAAGAAGAGTACGGTATCATGAATTAGCATAATTTATTTAAAATTTATGTATCTTTTAAATTATATTCATCATAAATTTAATGAAACACATATATTTATGTTTATATGTAAATCTATTCGTCCTTTTTCCATCATTATCGACTTCGTTTCTTGCCGTGTTTTTAATATCGTGCTTACATTATTTCAAAATATTTATTATTTATTTTTTTTTTAATTTTTAAATATTTTCTATTGTTATAGATCATGCCAATCCTTGCACAGTTTGTCGGCACGTTCCTTTTCCATTTTCTTGCGTAAGTACATTGAATATTTAGTCATAGGGTGTAATTTACGTAGGATAAAATATATGCAGGGTTATTTGGAAAACATTAATAACCTCGCAGGACTATATTCCTGCCTTGATTATAAGTCGAAAATTTTCAAGCTATCAAGTTTGCTTTTTTTTTCAATATTTTGACTTATTTTTTGTAAATCATTGGATTGGATTGTCATTACAGTAACTTACCTTGAATATAACAATTTATTCCCTTTAATACAAGTCAAATAAAATAAAAAAAACCTTCGAATTCCTATTGGAAAACATTCCAATTAGAATTTCTGCAGGGTTTTTATCATTTTATTCAACTTGTATTGAAACGAATGAATTTTTCGTAATCGATATAAGTTACTATAATGATAGTCCAACGTTTTACAAAAAATAAGTCAGAAATATTGAAAAAAAATGCCGCATATCTATAACTATTGATAGATAGGTAATGATATCTTGAACATTTTGGACCCATAATTAAGGCAGCAATATATTTCTGCGAGTTTTCCAAATAACCCTGTATAAAAGACAATAATATTTTATGAACATAAAAAAGCATAAAAAATAAACTTAGTATTGAGACTAGGTCTCTAATCGAAATAATGAAAAAAACATTAACATCAATAGGAATCACTGAGATCAAGATAAATAAAAAATCATGAAACAGCTCAAAGTAAAAATAAAAAGGCATTATCTATGTACAGTACATACATACCTGAAACGAAAAAGGTTCCTGGAAATTGGCCCAACGGCAAAAGGCCCATGCGACATTAGATACAACGATATAATTAATGACAACAGACGAAATCGCAAAATATATTTATTTTATAAAAGGGCTTTAAATAAATCAATTAATTGATAATAGGGACAAAATCGCTGAATATACTGTCATAGATTCGCACTGTTGGGTGACGAATTCAAACACTTTAAATAAATTAAAGTTCTATTATTCACAAAAATTTCTGGACACGAATTTAAACGTGAGCACTATTCTCTTAGGGCCGATTTTTCAACTTGGTTTATGGTAATTTTTCGTTTAAACCAGTGTTTTTCAACCTGTGGGTCGCGACGCCAAGTGTTACTCGGGGGGTTGCAAGCCAGGTAAAATTAAAAAGCAAGGGTTGTAGGTCTTATACTGCAATAAAGGTACAACATTTTCAGTGAGAAGGCTGTGCCTGTTTATTTTTTAATAGATTGACAAACTGTGTTAGGATTTTTGAGACGTTAACAATTAGATAATTTTTTAAATGAAGCCTATTTCTCTTCTTAGTTTTTATATTTAATATTGAGGAGAACGCTAGTTGACACAGGTAGGAAGTGGTAAGGGAACCACAATTTTAAAACTTCTCTCGCAATGTCGATCGTTTGCGAATTGAATTCCATTTTTAACGTCCCAAATATTAATCAAATCTATAAAAAATTTGCGATACTTCAAATTCACAAAATGTATATCAATAATAGAACATTTGGATGTTTTAGTAATAGACCGAGATCAGCTGGAAATATTTTGATACCTAAATGTAATCCTAGCACAGCCCAACACCATTTCTCTTATCAAGGAGTATCATTCTTTAATGCTCTTCCCAATGAAATGAAGACGGAAAAAAATTATAGAAAATTCAAGACTAAATTGAAAAACCTTCTACAAAAAACCATCACAATATCGCAATAAAAAAATCTTATCAAAAACAATCTATATATACTTTTAAATGTTATTACAATACCTTCTTAATTACTAATTTTTATAACTTAATTTATTGTATCCTTGTGTATACCTTATTTACTTATTCTAATGTCTCACATTTTTGTATTCTTGTATTGTTTATATCTTACTTACTTAATTTAATGTCTTAATTTTTATAACTTAATCTAATGTTTCTTTTTCTATATCTTACTTATTTAATCTAATGTCTTACACTAACGATTTCATTAATAATAGATATATACATGTATGACAATGCCCCCACTTTTAAACACGAGAATAAATTCTCATTTAAAAGTGGGTAAGCGTGTAATATAAATGTGCATTAATTAAATTATATTGAATACTCTTAAGTTTGTACATTTACTAAATAAATTTTAATAAAAAATTTTAACTATGCTCTCAGCAGCTAAATCAATAAGATTTTCTTTCATTTTCATGGACGACAGATCGGTTAATTGTGCTGGCATATCCAAAAACGATTTACTACCCATCTTTGCCCATTAGAAGTTTCAGAATCGAGATTCCTTTATCCACCGGTTAAAGGAAAACGGCTAATGATTATTGTAACAATGAAGAAGTTTCTTGATATCGATAATACTATATTTAAATTAATTGAATTAAAATACAGATCAAAACTAATATACCAATGAAAATATTTTTGATATCCGTCAATAAGTAAAATAGTCCAGTAAAATCAACAAAACAAATAGGTCGACAGATCGCCCGCTCAGTGTGTTTGATAAGCGCATATTGTATGAAAAGAAAGAGACGCGGCGAAGGATCCGCGTAATGTGGCGCCGGCCTAAGAAATAGATTATTTGAGTTTACGTATTTTATCGCGGAACGACAGTGGCCTATGCCGCCTGTGACGTCATTTGACCTAGTCAAGATCGTACCGTACCTAGGTACCAAGCGAACACCAGTGGACACGAGCCGCATCGTCTAGGACAAGTGACGTCACACGCTGGACTGTCACACGAAATGAAATTATTTTTGAAGTTTGAAGTGAAGTGAAGAACTTTAAAGTCCCGTAACATTTTTATTTGTAGACATATTTTAATGATTCATTCATTTGTTTCATTTACTTACATTTTTATAATTAATTTTAAAAAAAAATCTCTATTGTGTGTATGTAGCACGAGACAATATGATACGGTTTCTTGATATGATTATTTCTGGATATGATTATTTTATTCAAAGATTGCGAGCCCCTTTTTACTCCCTTTTTTTAACTCGTAGCGTCTGCTTGTCTGTTTGTCGGCTTGTCTGCCGAAAAAAAATTGGATCGATTATTAACGTGGCGTGGAGAAAAATGATCTTATAAATATCGTTTAAAAGAATTAATAATTATAGTATAATTTTGGAATTTTCGAAATTTTTTATTATTCCCTTTCGTAGCGTCGTCCGACTCGAGCTCAACGCGTGGGCTAGGCGCGAAACCTGTTTCAACTAGTAAATGAGAAAGGGAGTATAATAAAAACTTAGTTATATGGGTTAGTTTTTTACGCACATTCATTCTCTCGCGCTTCCGCGTCTTCTGACATACGTTCACCTTGATATATCACAATGATTATGAAAATTAAAACGACATTTCTAACGTTGAAAAATACTGGAGAGGATTTTTACTTAGCTTAATTCATGTTACAATACACCAGGCTTAGAGAGAAGGTTGGTAGATGTATCCTTTTTTGTTTTACATATTTTATTTTTAATGAGTTCCCGGTACAGGAATACGACGAAGGTTTTTGATGTCTGTATTTTCGCATTTTATTTTGACTTGAGCTGTAACGCTTTTTAGATTAAGTCAGTGATTAATTGCGTACCTAAATCATCTCAAATGTTTCCAACGAGATTCTTATAAGCCTATTTCTTATTGAAGTAAGATAATTAAATTGGGAAATGAAATGAGGGCTTAAGTCGTCGAGCACGTGCCAGATCTCATTCCTGGTAAACAAATTCCGTGGGCGGACGTCGACAAATTGTTTCGCGAATTTTAAATTTTGTTCACAAAATAATTATGTTTCAATTTGATTATTTATTGAGGAGTAATTCGTGTACTACCAAACTGTGTTAAAAATAAGAAAAATTATTCGCTGACAAAATCACAAAAATGCACCATGCTCGTAATCACCAAAAAATCGAGAATGTTTCCTTCAGATGATTTGTTTGGAATATTTGACGTTCTTGATCCGAGGCGATTATACCTTAAAGCCATACACGTAAAATTTCACAAGGGCAAAGTCAATGTTAAACATACACAACAAACACGGGTTGCAAGGCTGGCAAATGCAATTAATTTTGTGGTACCTATAATGAAAACATATTTTGGACGAAGAAAATTTTATTTTATTGTCACTTTGTTTTTAACAAGTTCCAAATGGAAAAAAAATTACAATACACAAACCTCTCAAACACCGTATTGCTAATTTTATAAAATATCAGGAAGAAGGTATGCTGAAGAAGTGATCCGCCCTTGACCTCTGAATTGGAAAAATCTGCTGCAAGTGTACTCTTATATAATATTTATTTTTGTACCTACTTTTTTATCTTCACTTAACTAACTAATTAACTAACTGTCACGCCGTTTCCCCGCAGGGGTAGGCAGAGAGGATTGAACGCCATACTCTTCTAACCTGGCACACCACTTTTGCTTCAACCACGTTCATACATCTTCTCATACAAGTTCTACGGTTGTTGCGGCTTTTAACGAGGCCATCCTCAAACACTTGTTGTATCTGATCGTGCCAGGTCTTTCGCGGACGCCCTCTATTTCTATTGCCTTCAACAATCGCCTCATATATTTTCTTAACCATCCTTTCCTCGTTCATACGTTCCACATCACCAAACCATCTCAGCACTCCCTTCTTTTTTCTATCTACCACACAGCAGCCAGCATTGCATTCACGTCTAATTTGTTGATTCCTTACTCTATCGACCAAAGATTTTCTACACAAGCGTCTTAGTGACCGCATTTCTACCGCATTCAGTCTACTTTCATCCCTCTTTTGCCAATTCCAGGCTTCACCTCCATACATTAGGGTTGGCACTAGAACGTATTATGTACCGCTAGTCTTGCTTCCTTTAACAGATTATCTTCACTTTATATTTATATTTTCTTTTCTCTTTGATTCATGTATTATTTGGTTTGTATCTAGTTTGTACTAAATTGTAATCCTGCTTTTATATTTATTTTTACTTTTCTATTTCTTTACTATTGTTATTTATTACTATTCAACATTACATAAGTCTTAAGTGAGAATAACTGCCACAAAAGGTTTTTACCTAGTGTTGAGATATTAGTAATGTATGTTAAACAAATGCAAATAAACAATAATAAATAAACAAAAACAATTTTATTAATCCACAATATTTTTAAGCGCAACTGTATCAAAATGATTTTATAGTTCCGATTACGAAATAGCGATGAGTGAGCAAGCTTATGGAACCCTTGGAAGTGAAGGGAAGCATGAACTCTTACTAAAGAAATTATAAGGCGACGCAAGCATTTCAGATGTGAATTTACGAATAATGCTCAAAATTTGCCTAAGAAATATATATAGAGAGACGAAGGACATGGTCTTCAACTGAATACAACAAGACAAAACACATGAACATTAGCTAAGATAATGGTGGCCTGTTTATAGATACAGTTATACTAAAAAGAATAGGTAATTAAAATACCTACCTCCTGTTTTAACCTAATTCTCGTAGGCGCCGGGAAAATCCTCACACTCTCGCGATTCTTGCTTGTAATTCTGGCTGTCAGCACATTCCATGCGACTTGTCATTCCCAGACGTCAGCACGTGAATAAGTACGGCACGTAGAGACAATTGGGTATCATGTCACCGCCCGACAAGATAAGCCGAACCAGATCTGCTAAGTCTGCTGCCCGTGCCCACATATACTCATTTATCGCAATTATAATAAATTCGCTGTCTGTCCGTCCGTCTGTCTCTGTAATGTCCATAATTTCGTTCGATTCCACGGTTAAAAAAAACAAATTAAACGTTCGAAGATGGGTTCGAGCTCCGGACGAGTGAAACCGAGCGCGGAGACCTACGGAAGTTGCCGCCATCGCATGTACGGGACCCTTAAAGATTAGACTACATATATGTAGAAGTTAGCAAAGACGCGAACCAAGAAATAAATATATAGCGCACAATTTTCTTTAGGTACACTAAGTGCTTTTAAACTTTTTTTCCGCAACCGATGGCGTCTTCTGCTTAGTGTAGTGGTAGAGTATCCGGCTCCCACCCGGGGGACTCGAGCTCGATTCCTAGTGCCGGAAATTTTTTTCTAATTTTTTTGGTATTTATTTTGAGATGTCAATTTTATTTATAATATTAATTATTTAATTATATAGTCGCGTTAGTTTTACGCACGCACAATCGCCACAATCATCAGGGTTTAAAATAGTACGTTTAAAATATTAACTGCCGGGAAAAAAGGTGTTCAAATAATTTGATTTGATATTTCGTGGGTGTCGGCTATAAATATGTAAATATTCTTTAGGAACCGGCATGCAAAAGTACCGTCATTTTTGACGGGCTACAGCTAGTTATATAATAATTATTGCATTCCTTTTTAAACATGTTGGTTTTTATTTGTTTTTTTCGTATTCTCTGATAGATAATTGCATTCCTTTAGTCGTTTCTAAAATAAAATTGTAGTCTGTGTTTATTTTACTTATATTCTGAATTCTTATTTCGTTTGCATTTCTTGTAATCCATAAATATCAGTATTGAATATTATCTTATTTTCAATGGATTATGCTATTCTATCATTTAAAATTTTGTGCATGAAAATCATTACATTTGGCTTAATCTCTTGTTTACGTTGAGCCAATTTCAATCTGATAACATCTTTTAAATTTTTAAGTATTAGTTCTCTTTATAGGTTCATTTTTCCGTGAAGTCGTATGATGTTTGTTTGCATAACCGTTTGGAAGAATGGGAACGGTTTTCGAGAATGAGGAATCCAGGGAGGATGAGGGGATATTAGGGAGATCAGTGTAATGGTGCAGCCAGCGCCCTCTCCCCTTTCATTACAAGAGGTGAACTAATTTGGTGGAAAGGTTTCCTCTGCTATCAGCTCTGTGGTCCAGAATATCAACCGAAGTTACCGAAACATTAAGAATTTTAGAAAAGGACATACATATTATACACCGAATTTTTAAACTATGGATAGGCAAATTTACGAGAAATTACAATGAAATACAGAACTATTTGAACGTGAGGAAACGCGAAATGAACCAGCCGCAAAAACTGACAACTAAAGAGCTATTCACGTAGAATATTTTGAGTATGTCCAAATTTTTCAAAACAGAATTGAATTGTTGTCACAGGGACATCAATAATCAATTAATGTACATTATAAATGTCTCACAGAGACGAAACTGTATATTTTTTTATTAAGGGAGAGTAGGTATAGAAGTCTTTATGGGTGTACATAGGACTTA
Source organism: Agrypnia vestita (assembly GCA_016648135.1). Taxonomy (NCBI): domain Eukaryota; kingdom Metazoa; phylum Arthropoda; class Insecta; order Trichoptera; family Phryganeidae; genus Agrypnia; species Agrypnia vestita. Next base: position 16,525 of record JADDOH010015296.1, read on the forward strand.
CGACCTATCGTACGGTTGGCTTAAGTGATCACTTTACACATATGTAACGTTTGCCATTTCCACCCATTATAGAATACATGTCTATTAATTTTTGAAGTTGTATATATTTCAATTATACGCCACGTTTCACATGTGAGTTGCAAGGATCCTCACCGCGGCTGGCCACAAAGCTTTTTCCTTCCCCTTGAAAAATTTGGACATACTCAAAATATTCTGAATGAAAA
>JADDOH010015297.1:0-27485 GCA_016648135.1 Agrypnia vestita
TCCTGTCTAAATTATGATTCGTAATTTTTCTAACATCAATGTTAAAAATATAAATTGACATGGAGATGAGCGACTTCAAAATTTGCATTTTTTTTTCAATATTTATCTATGTCTACACAGTATGTACAAAATTATAAACGTTTATATTCCATTTATGTAATATTTTTAAATTTTTAATTATTGTGTTAAGATGTTACAAATATTTACCGTCTCCTTAATTAGATCAAAGCTTGTGCTAAAGGTGACAGGATCGACTTATTCAATGTATCCAGCAGTGGAATCTAAAAAATAACTATATTCTCTAAATAAACATACAATTTACAAAATAAGAAATATAAAATAATTTATAAAAATAAAATAACCTATAGAAAACAGTATTGATGACTCATCTTCTTTCAAACGTTGGACTATCGCGAATGTAACTAAATATGAATAAAATACATTCATTCGCTTTAATACAAGTCAAATAAAATGATAAAAACCTTGAAATTTTAACTAGAATTTTTGCATTTGAGTTAGATTCACATTTGCATTGGAGCCGTTATACGGTGCACCATGATCAGTATGTTTGAATAACTGTATTATAATGGCAATAATTTGTTTGACATTTAGACTCGTCAAAATAAACAGCATTCTTTTCTACTTTCAATTAATCAGATCACATAATGCACCTGTACGTATCCCCATAATATTTAAATTTACTAAACATACAAAAAAATATTTAATAATATACCCAATATGTGACGTGTTGTTTTATATAGTGCAATTTTTGTAAAAAAATCATCTCAAGGGTGCCTTAGACATTTTTTTAGTTCGGTCCTGCACTAGTATGTTAATTTTATAACTACGATGCAATGTTTTGGAGAATATTTAAAAAAAGTGCACTTCAATAAAAGTCATTACTATGTAATTTGGCTGCGTTAACGCTATTAAAAGCTATTAACGTAAAAAGCCGGTATTTTGAAAAAAATAATTTGATGATAATTGCGCCATTAGACTGCGGATTTTTTAGATTATATTATCCTACCTAATAAACATATTAACTTAATGCGAGTACATACGATAAATTATCGTCATGTGATTTTTATTATGTTTACTTAAATTTTATAAATATTTAATCACATATTAACTTGAATCGTAGTTATCTTTTACAAATGTCGTTATCTCAAAAATGTATTTTAAGAGATTAAAATAAATACAAACGATAGAATTAGTATAGTAAAACAGTACAAGAAGAAAGCAAGCGTAGTGTGATGGCGACTGACCGCGAAATTAATTTTCATATAATTTATTACCAAAAAAGAGAAGTAACAACACAACTGAATTTAACTTATTAGCGGAAATACTTTAATTAAGGACCTCGTAGCCCTTGCACCAACATAGAGTGTTCTGCATCACTGTTTTAGCACAATACAGTCTGATTCTTTAACAAAAGGTAACATTATTTATTAATAATGCGTGCTGTTATACGTATTCTGAGTTCCCATCTGTATTAAAAAAAATCGAATAAAAAGGTTTTCTTCTCGACAGTTTTAATCATATTTATGATGTTTAGTGAATAATCCCGTGAATAAAATAGTGCGATTTGAACTAAGTTCTTTCGACATTAAAGAACACGTGTTTGCAGGTGTACCTATTTCTTAAACTAAATATATTAAAAGTACCATTCTTTTTCTCTTAATTTTTCTACATTAATATAAATTATTTGTACCTCGTTTAAAATGTTATAAAATGACTTTTAACTAATGGTTCGTTAGCATAGAGCTCTACGAAAATGGGGTGTGTTATTGATTAAAAAATTACTATCAACAAATATGTCACATCCGGTCCGTATACGATAATGTTTTTAAGCCTTTCTTTCTGGCATTAAAAAAACGTACACTTCTATCGCTGAATACATTATAAAAAGTAATAATGGATTGTATTGAAGATTTAAAATGGCCGTCACATTTGTATGCGACACGCCGATCTGCGCGCCCTTTCCACACCTGCGTAGAGTACGCAAGAGGTAGTGTGTGGTGTGGTGTCAGAGCGAAGGAAAAGCCGCGCATGGAGAGCTGATCGCGGGCATCCGAGGAGGATAAGCATGCGGAAGTAGGAAGATGTCGCAAGCACGCGGCCGGACAGAGGACAATGAAATCGGAACGGCTGGCACGCCACCGCAGCACGCGACGTGCTCGGGGTGCAGATGCGGGCACGCGCGCGCGCCGCTCATCTTCAGCTGGGGACCGATTTCCCCGCTACGGAAAGGCCGGCGTTGCATCATGCGACTATCATAGTTACGATTGCAAGGTATTTATGACCTGGTAATCGCAAATGGAGGCAATCCTCAAGACTGTATTTCATCCTCTTGGACGATGATGATTTGCATTTTTTTCTTAGTTTAACAGTAGTTCAAGAGTATTTTTAAGACCCTTTACGAGTTGTCTTTCTTGAGAGTTGCATTTCTTACTAGCTGCCTTTTTAACGAATTGTTTTCAAGAGCCTTTTGACTCCTAGATATCTTCAAAACCTGGAAAATCCCAAAACCTCATAACAACTATACATATATTCTGACACGGCCGTTTTTTTGGTAATTAATATTCACATCAATAGCTGCTTTAGTATCGTCGTATGGCTTAGACAATTTTGCATTATATTGCATCAATTTTTTAAACCAATTCTGCTTACAATATTTTTGGTGGCAACACAGAGTCAATGTGTTGTTTTTGTTCTAGACTGCTGCTGCATTGAGATCTGTAATATTTTACAGATACTAGAGTACTTAAAATATAATGAAAAAAGGTAAAAATGTCTTAAATATAATGAAAAATAAAATACAAAAAAAACTTCAAATTGAGTAGTGCGGGAGATGACATTTGAAGACATTATACTTGATTTTACTAAGGCAAAGAGTCGCAAAGTTAATATTATCTTACTTATTCTCGACTGTTTTTTTTATTCAAAAGGTTATTGAATATATTTCTATATACATTTTATTTATTTTTGTAATATTCAGGTCAATAATTGCTGTTTAAAATTACATTTTCAGACATTCGTAGTTTTCTTGTAGGTTGCAGATACTAGGCACGGTACCTTCTGTTCTTAATGGACGTGATGGCCCTGTCCAACTCTCGTCGAGGCATGACATATCTTAATTAACCGAACATAAACTCACCTGGAACCGTTACTTCGATAACTTACACCCACTTCACGTCGTTGCACGACCTATTTCAACTATTTATATATTCTGCATAGCTAGTTAGCGAGTACTAAGGACAAATAATTTTATTAAACGAACACTCGATCATCGATGGAATTCCCTGGCAAGCGTCTGTCCGTCTGTATGACCGCGCTAATCTCGAAAACCACTAAACGGATTTGTATATTATTTAGTATTATGGTCTGCATTTTTCCACAAAGATTTTCGTGTATTAAAAATTGCCCTAGCTTATACGGGGTTATTTGTAAAACATTAATAACCTCGTAGGGCTATACTCCTGCCTTGATTATGAGTCAAAAATGTTCAAGCTATTACGACCAATATCAATAGTTATGGGGATATGCGACATCAAAGTTTGCATTTTTTTTCAGTATTTCTGATTTATTTTTTGTGAAACGTTGGACTATCATTGGGTACAGTAACTTATATTGAATATGAAAAATTCATTCCATTTAATGCAAGTCAAATAAAAAAATAAAAACCTTCAAATTCCAATTGGAAAACATTCCAATTGGAATTTTTTCAGGGTTTTTATCATTTTCTTTAACTTATATTGAGACAAATGAATTTTTCGTAATCGATATGAGTTACTATAGTTACGATAGTCTAACGTTTTACAAAAAATAGGTCAGAAATATTTAAAAAAAATGCAATCATTGACGTCACATATCTCCATAACTATTGATATTAGGTCTTGATAGCTTGAACATTTTCGACTCATAATCAAGGCAAGAGTATAGTCCTGCGAGATTATTAATGTTTTACAAATAACCCTGTATAGGAGCTGAGCATTAACGGTATTAGTCAATCAAATTGGGAAAAAAATTGTCGATATTAAATGATAAAAAAAGTAACTGGTAAAATATATCTATCTTTTTAGGATAACCTAAATCAACCATTTTTGTCTATAAAATTTCATCTAATGTATCACTAAGATACAATGGTCAACATTCCAACAATTTTAACCAACTCAGTATAATTTCTTCCCAAATAAAATATCTTTTATACTCCAAATTATTAAATCAAATCTTAGAAGATATGACGAGTTTAAACTGTACCGGGCAAAGCCGGGCTGGGTCACTAATTTAAAACTAGGTGTATATCAAGTAACGATTAAATTAACTATGATTGCCAGATTATAAGGATGAATTATATTAAGAATGATAAGTTGGCGATTTTATAGTTTACTTTATAGTTTACTGCTCGAATAATCATGGTTACCAATTAACATCACAATTGAACACCAATCACAGTTTATCTCTTCACTAATAATAGAGCATCATTTCAATACTGAATGGTGATTTCATAATACGTAAAGTATCTTGTTTTACTCGATTAATGGGATCGATGATGGGATGTGATTGTTCATAACTTTCAATGGGTTTTTCAAATTAGTCAGCCACATCTTTCTATCGCTTTCAATGATATTCTTTTTCTTTCTTTTAATTATGTAGTGCGTTGGTACGTAAAATAGTAAAATCACAAATGTTTTGAATAAAATCGAATATATTTGCAATTTTAATAATAAAACATACTAAAATACCCACATTGCGATACTTGGGTTACATTTTTTTTACAAATTGTTTGCGCAGTTCCTGTCAAGTGTACTTTCAAAATTACCAATTGTAAGTCCAAGTGCCAAACGAGTATTTTCAAACTAACACAACTCTATTATCTATTGTCCGACTGATATTGGAAATAATACATTGAAAATAAACGACACAGTGCGCAGTTTTTTGGCCTGTATTATTTTTCAAATTTGAATCGCCAATTTCGCAAGAGAAATCTGTCGTCCGGAGCAAAACTTGACCACCGGTCTTTTGAAATAATGGCGAACGTATTCGTGTAATGATAATACGCGAATAATTTGTAATGACAAAATGTAAATAACTCTATTAGCATTACCAGCTGCCGGCTAGTTGTGGAAAGAAATTTCGACGGCAATTTATCTTGATGGCGATTATTTAAATTTAAATTGTGTCCAATGTTCGAAACGATGCAGGGACGAATTTTGATTCGATTTTAAGGCTGAGCGATTTTTGTCATTTTTCGCGTTCATTCGAATTACGAATATCCTCGTGTTTTTGTAACTTTATTATTTAAGTACCCAATACTTCTTTTGAAGCATTTAGGTACAATCGTTTTATTGTAACGGATGTTGCGCATGCGCAGAATGTAGCGGAAATGCGAGATCATGAAGTTAGTTGTTTAAGTTTTTTTTTTGTAGGCAACTAAATACGTGTGCATCCATGCGTACCAGAAATTAGCCATCAAAGATAGTAAAATATGTATACTTCATATGTGGGGTATAAAAACAAAAGCAGCAATATCCAAAAAAATCATAAAATGTTATGAATGCAGTCACCGAGGATTACTAATTTAAAATGTACTGGATTATAGATATTATGTATCTATCCCTTCCAAAATTATATTGCCTTTAAATTTATAGACTATGTTTCCTACAAAATCTCTAATTCAAATTAAAATTAGTATTTTGGATATTACTGCCATTGCTTTTATACCCCAAATATATTGTTTATGGTTGTTGCGTAAGTGTCAAAAATTTATTCACTTGAAGTGAGTGCTCCAGTAATATAAATAATGCATTGTCGACCATCTTGAATCGAGTACCAATCATAAAGATGCTCAATTCAAAAGCTGACGAATGATTGGTTATTGAATTGAAAATTAGAACTGCTTATTGAATTACGATTTTAGCTGTGTAATCGATATGCTAAAAAGGAGCTTCTCGTACAGATCTCTGTATTTCATGTTATTGTCGTTGTTTGACTGCGTTTAGCTGCTTTTGAAAGAATGTCATCAGTTTGGAAATGTCCGCTGGTAATTTGTGGTTCATCAGCTTTTCAATAATGGAGAGATGTCGTCAATGGTCGTGGTAATGTATATTTTTATAGTTTTCGCTTTAATATTTTATTGCCAAAGAAGTATAATTTCTAATGCGTGTATAAAAGTAAACACACCCACTTTAATCTAAATCAAATTGATGCAGTAATAATATATTCGTGTTATTTAACTTTCTAACATCATAACAGTGCGTATATATTACGTAAGTGTATTAATTAATCATGTAGGCATAAGTGCAACGTGCATGTTGCAGTTACTAATGAATACATCAAACCTTAGAAGACTAAACGGATATAAAATTCCATGCTAAATTCTGAATTTACAATGGAAATTGAATTCATACAAACATCATATTTTAAACGATATTTGAATAATCAATACGCCTACTCTCTACTATCTCATGGCATGGACCGGACCAGGAAACGACGGAGTTACCCTCCGTTTAAACGGTTATCCCAAATAATAATAATTTCGAATGTCCGTCTGTAACTTTCTATTGAACGGCTGATCTCATTTTGTTTTCCAAATTAGTATTGGGTATACTGTGTTAGTATGATATCAAAATTGTTATAAAATAAAATGAAAATGTCGACTAGCTGAAATATTTAAAAATAAAATACTATGAATTAGACTTTTTTTAAATATTTCTGTTTAACGAAAATTAAAACTTATAAGTGCATCATTAATATAACGCGTATGTCATTGGTATTTTAATCATTAATAAAATAAATAATTTTCTAAGTAACAATGTCCGTCACTAACGCTACCAGATGGCTCAAATAATAATGAGGTATAATATGATGATGATGTATAAGAAAGCATAATTCTCTATTTAATAATGTCCATCACTAACGATATCATGGCGCTTCGTTACCTACACTAAATAGTTCTCATACCCTTAGCTAGCGGAAATGAGAGACGTATGTATGGCAAATCCATTTACGACAGAGTAAAGAATGTTTATGTTAGGAAATAATATAAAACTGATCTTAGCATAGTTGATAGAATCAAAAAAGGGCCGCCCAGATGGTTTAGGCATGTTGAAAGAATGGTAAGGAAAATATATAAGGAAGCATTGACGGCGCCACAAAGAGAGGGCGACTACGAAAGATGTGGCATGACCGGATTAACATGATACTGGAGAAGGTCCTGTTAGGAAACTCAACAATGAGGCGAGAGTATGTCAGGACAGAAGAGTGTGGCGCTCTATCCTCTCTGCCTGCCCCCGCGGGGAAACGGTGTGATGGGAAGTAAGTGAGATATGTGTTCCTTATTATTGCGACCAATGCTGGATGGTATTTTTTTTGATGCATGCATCCAATCTTATCACGGGAATTGTTTCACTTTCGAGTTTAACGGATTCACTGTAACTAACACATTTCTAATATGAACGAAAATGGAGAATTGGAGACGAGAAATGTGTACGAATCGAGTCTGTAACAGAAAGGGCAAAACTAGACATCACTAGATCAAACTAGATTGCGGACGGCTTCAAATGTCTATTCGCGACGGGATTTAGAGATTTTCGCAACAACTGTTTACTTGTGACATAGATGTCTGTTATTTTCTATTATATTTATTATACATTCATTTTCTAGCATCTTGCGAGGCTAACAAGGCGTCTCTGCCAATATTGACATGACGTCCGAGTGTTTTATTTCCTTTTACAGAGTTTTTTCATTTTTACGTTCCATATTTATCGCGGCAGATTGTAAAATTAATCATTCGATCGGAGATTTTATTCATTTCACGGTCAGCGGTCTTCAAAGTCACTGAACTGTACATTTTCCGTGTTTTAATTTGAAAATAATTAATCGAGTAGCCTTGTCGTCTGACTAAATGTTAATCATTTCGAAGCGTGGCTATGGGTACAAAAATATTTCAATACAATAATGGCAGTAACTCTGAAAGGAAGTGAACACAAACAAATTATGTATTTATATAAGTTTTATAGAAGTGACTGGTACTTTCATATGAAACTGTATTCATTTTTTAAAATTGAGATCCGTCCGAATTCAAGTCATTAATTCTCCTCGTAATTTATTAGATTTAATAATTACATTTATGCAATTTTTTATGTTTGAATAAAATTATTATTCATGAGCTTTTTTTTGTAAAGTTGTCAGTTGCCTATCACGTGGGGATATTATACGGTAATCGCCGTTACCTACTTTCGATTACTGACGGACTACGTATTCACGAGCGTATTTGTGATTAATTTTAATATTAAGTTTTAAGAATATGCGAAATTTCATACCACCAAACATGTACCTAATATAAAATTTTATCTTTAAAATAATTTATTGAATATCTATGAAAATAAGTTAAATTTTGATGGAAAGGGAAAGCGGATGTTCCGTTTTGCCGTGAAAAAGTTTTATTTCCTCGATCGAGCAAGAAATGAAAAGTGTTATAGACATGTACCTATAGCAAAGAATGGTGAAAAAATACTCATTAGTGGATGGTATAAGCCTGGAAAGACCCATGGATCCAATAAGATGATGTAAAAAATAATGAATAACGAATGAAAATTATATCTGTTTTGATGGTTGACGATAAAGTAGGTACCTGCTATAATTAATAATAAAAAATGGCTATAAAATCAATGCTGTTAGTCGAAAATATTTCCTTGTCTAATTATTTATTATTTGATTTTTTTCTTGATTCCTTGGCCTATATTGGCCAAATAAAATTATTTATATTGAATACTTTTGCTATATGTAACATTCTTCCCAATTAGCTTATCGATAAACGAAAACGATTAACGAAAATTAAGATATTATGTGCAAATTTCCCCACGTGACATTCAGAAGGATATTATGTGCAAATTTCCCTACGCGTGACACCCAGAAGAATATTGGGATATTATGCGCAAATTTCCCTACGCGTGAGAGTACAAATTTACCTGTACGCGTGATACCCAGAAGGAGATTAAAATATTATGTGCAAGCATATTGACAGACATATATAAGCGAGGCAGCCATAGTACAATGAGAACTGTATTAAAAATGGAATATAAATATGTATATAAAGCGTCATGAGTACAAATGTAAATTATTGTGAAAAATTTTTTCAACCTTAAATATAAAAGATACATATAATGGTGTTTCCAAATACACCCCTGTCGGCATTCTCCGATAATAATATATGAGGCGTGGACATTCCGTGAATTTTCTATGGTTTGACCTCTCGCTAAATATTTGAAAAACGAAGGTAAACAGCGGGGCTAACGACACCACCTGTGCCCGGCGATACAAAGCAATGTTTAATCAGATTTCAGAGCGCACGATCGGAGTGAAGGTCCGCCCGTCCGATTTCGCAAGGACACGCGCGGATTTTCCTTACACATTACAATATCTGTTATTCGTTACTCCTTCGTTTTATGCCTCCCCGGGAGGATATTAGCAGATATTCAATTAGACGCGTGTTCCACTGATCTGTGACATCTTGGCGAAATGACAGGATGGGGACAACACAACATGATTGACGTCTTTACAACATGGCCGACGAATTTTCAACATCCACCCGCGTGTGCTATTTATCAGTAGTGCAAAAAATCTAGAGAATACACATTCATAATTATCATCTTAATTGCTTAATTATAATAGCGCTGGCGGATAATTAATTAAAAATAATTAATCACAATGTATCTCGTACATGACTGTAGTTAACAACTGTGAATAATATTTTTTTGAGATTTTTTTCTCTTCAAACAAATCAAGTAATATACCTTGGATGCATCAAATCCCATCAAACGACTTAAGTAATCCTTCTTCTGTGTGTAGTATTCTGAGATATTCTGCCGTGTGTATGTGACCTCTCTGGCCGACGTTTCTGATCCCATTGCAGGGTCCATCATCAGGGCTGATGTGATGAGTATGTGTTGATGTCTTAAATTAAAAACGTCGTGGTATCCGGTGCTGCAGAATCAATTGAATCGACGACTCTGTACACATAATGAACAGTGACATAACGCCACATTTTTTTGACAACACTTGTCTCCGACACGGTATCACCACATGCTATATTAGGATATACCCACCCTGCTTTGGACACGGTACTGCAAGTCAGTACTTCGGTTTACGTCTTTTCGTATAAGCTTACAATTGAGTTAGTGTGGGTACAGTGTTTTCTTTCGTTGTGTCAAGTTTACGGATACGTTCCTCTCGTATCCGTTATCTTAACACAACGAAACAATGCCCAACACTGTACCCACACCAACTTAATTGCAAGCTTATATGAAAATACCTATACGGTATTGCAAGCCAGTACTTAACCTACACATCAACATATACTCATCTGATGATGAACCTTGCCATGTGATTCGAAACGTTGGCAAGAGAGGTCATATATAGACGGCAGAATATCCCAGAAAACTACATACAGAAGATTCTGAATGGCCGTGAAAACCTGAGAACATTTTTGACCTAAGTCATATCGTAAGACCTATTTTTCAATGTTATTGATTTTTAATTGATTAATTTATTTATACATATATATTTTAGACACATACCAAGAAACGAATTACAAATATCGCGTCATGATCGCCAAAAGCTCGTAACTAACAATTTTTTAAAATTGTGTTTATTTTTCAAAAGCACTCTAAGCGGCTAAAAACCTAAAACACTTCATCATTATCATCATTATCACCTTTAAAAAAAACATTGAGAATTTCAACAATATCATATACAAAAAAGTTGAACAAAACATGTATGTAGTATTTATTCCGAAATTCTCTCGAAATATATTTACGTCTATGAATAGACATATCGCAAATGGCTAAACCGTCACAATTTGATAGTAACAAAAATTATTACACGCAATATGAATTTTTGGCCCGTGTACATTTTATCATAATTCACAGCAATCTAAAATGTAGGTTAGGCATAACATCGTAAGGATAAGCCTCCCTTGTGTTAATGATTTAGTTTTTAAATAGTCTAATATAAAAAAAATAAAAAGGAAGAAAAAATGACAAGTCTCCAGGCACCAAATGCATGCTGCTTCTACAAAAAAGAGGATATCAAACACCATACTTAACAATTATAATACAAAATAACATAGATAATAAATTTAACATCTTTCACAACTGTTAATTATAGATTACCACATCTATTAATTAATAAATTATGATTTATGTACTATTTCATCTCCATCACAAGTTTTTATAGTTGTTTATTGAAGAGTCTTGATATTATTTATTTTCTTTGTGTCTCTAGAAAGTTCTTTATAAAATTCAACAACTGTTCTCTATTCATTCTCTGTATATATTATTATTATATTCTCTCTCTTTCTCTTTTGTATAGTGTGGGTGTATGTCATCATTCTGGTACAAGATGATGTTTGTTATTTTTTTATAATTTTTTATTTATTTTATTTTTTTAACTATTTTTATCCAACAATCAAAAGGGTCGTGGTTTGCCAACAGGGCTATTCTGCCGTGTGTGTACGACAATGCTTTTCGACGTTTCGGAACTATTGCAAGGTCCATCATTTTTAGCTCTGTGAAAATCTGAGAACATTTATAAGTTGACCAATCAACGCAAACATACCTACCCGAAGAGACCAATCAATGCAAACATACCTACCCGAAGAGACCAATCAATGCAAACATACCTACCCGAAGAGACCAATCAACGCAAACATACCTACCCGAAGAGACCAATCAATGCAAACATACCTACCCGAAGAGACCAATCAATGCAAACATACCTACCCGAAGAGACCAATCAATGCAAACATACCTACCCGAAGAGACCAATCAATGCAAACATACCTACCCGAAGAGAAAAATAAAAATTAAGTATTAATCTACCGTTCCGGTGGTGATATGAGTCCTTCATGTTTCCTGCCCATTTTTCATATGAAAAAAATAAAACAAGTGAAGTCATGAAAAAATTAACCACGAACGATCCAAAACAGAATTATGGAGTTCTTCAAAAAAAGTCACCCATAAAAACCAAGTTTTTATTATACTCCCTTTCTCATTTACTAGTGGAAACTGGTTTGGCGCTTATCCTAAGCGTTGGGCTTCGGTCGGGCGACGCTACGAAAGGGAGAAATAAAAAATTTCCAAAAATCCTAAATTATACTTTAATCAGGTTTCACGTCTACCAGACGCGTTGAAATATTTTCATACAACTTAATAATTTGTAAGAAAAAACTTTGAAAATTTGAAAAATCCAAATATGTATTAATGTTATTTAACGAAAATTTGATAGATCTTCTTGATCGATGCCACGAGTCTGCTTGCAAAGTTTCAGCTCGATTGGATCGCGGGAAAAGGGTTAAAAATCGATCCAAAGTTTTTTCGACGGCAAGCCGGCAAGCAGACGCCACGTAAAAAAGGATTATATTCCTTCATCACATATGTGCATATAATGTGAATGATATGCTGGAACACACATATCACACAGTTGTCATATAAGTCATCATGTATTTTGGTTTTAAAATAAAACACTACATTAAAAATCAGATAGAAAAAATAAAACACAGATCTTTGAATAGTTTCAAAAAATTACAAGAATTAGCAATGTTAAATTATTCTTATATTTGCAATTATTTTTGGCGTAAGTCTCTGATGATATGCCATAATTGAAAAAAAAATTCTTAATTGAAACATTCCCATTAGATTTGTTCTACGTTTTTTTTAATGAATGCTAAATTATTGCATTCATTTACATGTTTACATCGTGTTTTATCCCACTCTCCTCATTTTATTACAGCCAGGTGTGAAGATCACCACAAAATAAACATATATGATAATTTGACGTATGGTTGTATCGATTAGAAGCAAATAAACATATTTAATTAATTGTATATACGTTTATCACGTACGCGAATAAATTTATCCATAAATTTAAAGTAAAAACGGATTGCGTTTAATCATGGTTTTGATGTAAAACTAATTGACAGTATGTCAAATAAAAAGTAAAAAAGTTTTTTAAATCTTTTATTTACCCTCCAATATTTGATACTGAAAAGCATTGGAGAAAAAGTGTATTTATAAATAATAAAATTTCAAATTCAATAGTTGAATAAATCCGGATGTTTTTCAACCAGCTTTGTATACTTACAATAAATTTAAAAAAACATATTAAATAATAAGGATAAGTATGATTTAAAAAAAAAAAATCGAGTGTTTATAAATTGATTTGTAATGATTGTGATTATTTTTATACAGAAAAACGTGAAGAAATTTTGAGGTGCATAAGTAGCAATAATTGTTCCAAATTTTCTAACCATCTTTTGGCTATGGATCATTATTTTGATATTAAAAAGGGTATACAAATTTTACATACAAATTATACAGAATAATACAGTTTCATAAGTAAGATATTTTGGAAATAAAAAAAAGTATTTATAGTAAATTCAATATTATAAATAACCAGTTCGTTGTTAGAAATAGTTATCTTTTAAATTTGTTTTCTTGTTGGTACTTAATTATTATTCATTTACCATATATATTTATTTTAATTTAATTGTATTTCAATTGTCTATACTTTGATTTTAAAATTGTTCGTATACATTGATTGTATCCTGACAAAGCGACAATTGGCCCTGAAACATGTTGATATTTTCTATATATAAGTGGTGAAAACAAAGTGCATTTTAATTAATTATAAAAATCTTAATTGCACGCTATAATCATTTTGAAAGGCTTGCGACCGAAAACAATGGTTAAATGTTAGACTTTCCGAGTACCATGTCACTACACCCATCAAATATGGCAGACATTAACCCATTGCATGCACCATGGGTTAGAATAAGCCATGACGGAGATCACACGATTTGCATGATGATCGTAATATGTTATTCCAAAAACATGCGATGTGTGTAACAATTTTTCCATAGCGATACCCTTTAGCGAAACCTCACTACCTACATTACATTAATACCATATCAGCATTCTTTAAAAATTTTCTAATCATGAGACACAAAATGATTAGAATACATTATTTTAGTTAATATTATAAATTCCTATGCTTGGTGTTATATGTAAGTACTTGATGAATGTAGCGTTTCTTTGGAATATGTTGTGCCTTGACATTAAATCAAATTACTTATTACTGAAAAAATTCAAATAACAAACCTGACGAGCCCTAATAAGGCTAATACATCTATTTTATCGAAACAGATGTATTATTATATATAAGCTGACAGTTTTCAAATTGACTGTCGTTGCAGATTCGAAAAAAGAACCTCTAAGAATACACCCTATATTTTAATGCTAAAGACATTAAATTATTTTTCTAATAACGGCAATATCATGGCCATTATTATGAGTTTTATATATTTTATTTCGTTTTGAAGTTCTTTATCTATAAAAAAAAACACCCTATATAAGGCAACAATAATTTAAGACAAAAGTAAGGGTACCTAAAATAAATATATAAAAATGTAACGAAATTCTCTGGGCACCGCTGAACAAACATATTTTACTTAGCAAATAATTTTTGATATCCGTGTTCATAAACTCGGTTAAATGAATTTTAATTGTATTTAAACAGCAAGTTGACTATTTTTGATAGTGTTTGTTGTATTAAAATATACAGACTGATAATTATTTTACCAATTTCCGGAAAAAAGTTTGGTTTAGATATTTGAGTGACGTAACAAAATGGCACGTGATTAATTTCGTAATAACTGTTATTTGAACAAAGTTTTTATCATTTTACTCGGTGCTAAAATAACAAAGTGAAGGCCCCTTCCTGTACGAAT
Organism: Agrypnia vestita; assembly: GCA_016648135.1. NCBI lineage: Eukaryota > Metazoa > Arthropoda > Insecta > Trichoptera > Phryganeidae > Agrypnia > Agrypnia vestita. The sequence goes on from JADDOH010015297.1 coordinate 14,789, forward strand.
GTTGCACTCTATTGAGCATTGAATACAACTTTTTTAAGTCTGATTTTAGTGGCCGTGTTAGATTAACAAGCGAGTACGACCGGCATTTGAATCGGTTGTATAATATTATACAAAATTAGAGTGGCTTTATTTAGAATTCCATATGCTAGTTATTTTTATTTAATGTAAAAATAATAAACATTTTTTCGTACTTAATAAATTAACACATATATTTGTGGATAGGTGTTTATAAATTGTTTAATAAATTTGTAAAAAAATTGTAAAAATGTATTGTACGAGAGTATTATTATAACTAACTAACTAACTAACCATCACGCTGTTTCCCCGCAGGGGTAGGCAGAGAGGATTGAATGCCACACTCTTCTATCCTGGCACACCACTTTTGCTTCGGCCACATTCATACATCTTCTCATACACGTTCTACGGTTGTTGCGGCTTTTAACATACTTGTATGTTATACTTGTAGTACCTGATACTCAATATACTTGTAGTACCTGATCGTGCCAGGTCTTTCGCGGACGCCCTCTATTCCTGTTGCCTTCAACATTCGCCTCATATATTTTCTTAACCATCCTTTCCTCGTTCATACGTTCCACATGACCAAACCATCTCAGCACTCCTTTCTTTATTCTATCTACCACACTACAGCCAGCATTGCATTTGTTCATTCCTCACTCTATCGACCAAAGAGTATTATTATTATTATATTATTTCTCAATTATGATGAAAGAGCTGCTTTTAGGATAGGTAAATAAATATCTATGTCAAGTACACACCGCATTGATTAATTAACCTAACCTAACCTCACCGAACCACCGACACAACCAATCCTAACCTAACTTAATAGTGTAGGTTCAGTAACAGAACTAATATCCTAATGAAGATGTTAATATAGATACCTTAGGTATATGGAAGCTGTATCGAAACCTATCGTCGTCGAATTAATTAGTAGTTTATTAAAGGTTCACCACTCATTAAAATGAATAATGAAAAAAATAATGTTTGCTATAATATCCCATACAATACATCTAAATAATCCAACACCTATCATTCACTGATAAGAGTGCATTCTTTATAGAGTATAGGCGAAATAATAGATCGAGGGCAACTACTAAATGGACATTAAAGATGTTTTTTAAATCTCTTCGTTCTTCGGATATAATATTTGTAAATAATATTTCTTTATATCTACATATATTAATATCGCGCTCTTGAATTTAAATTTAAAATGTCAATAATTTTGGATACCTTGGAGCTCTTGAATATCTTAAAATCACTTCCCACTCGTGAAAAATGTTAAAATTTGCGGTATGTTTGTTTTTTGTCATCTCACTAGTCAGTTTGTTCACGCCAGACAGAGTCAAGAGTACGCGGAGGTAGGATCATGGACTTCGGCTTAATTAGGCTCCCGAGATATTTATTAAGCTATAATTTATGCAATCCTCGTCCTAAAATAGTTTTACCAGTTCTGACTAGCTTGTGCTGGGAGAGGCGCTGGATCCAACATGGCCCATCTAGTTATAAGTAGAATTAATACAAAAAAAAGTTGCCCGAAAAACCGGACAAGTCTTTGCAGTCCGGTATTTATAGATTTTCTGTATTCGATAATTATTGTTAATCCCAGTATCGATAGGATTAATGTGTATTTTTTAAAAGCGTTTTTTACTTTAATAAATATTGAAACTATAATGTAGTTGATATAATATAGCTCAATCCAGAAAATACATTTGTGGGGCATTAAAGCAAAGGTAGTTATATCCAAAATATTTCAACGCAGACATAGAGGTTACTAATAAATAATGTCCTGAGTTTGAGATTTTATAGGAAACAAAGCCTATAAATTTAAAGAATACACGATTTTCGAAGGGATAGATACATAAAATCTAAGGGGTAGATATAAAAAAGCCTTTTGTTTTATACCCCACATATTATGTTTTTTTATTCTATTTATTTATTTATTTATTTACGGGAGACTAACAGTAGGTACACAAATAAAATCAGATTACACATGAATATTAAATAGTATAGAGACTATCTTACAAGTTTCCACAGAATTAACATGTTATGTATATAGCAACAATAACTTAGTTATAAAAAGAGTAATAATAAAAGATTTAAGTTAAGAGCAAACTACGAGTGTCAAAGAGTAGAGGGGAATCAGGAATGGGAAGGAAAGGTATATCTACTTGGTAATATGGAGAAGAGGTAAGAAGAAAAAGAAGAACAAAATAAATATAGCGTAAAGATATTTGTTTATATTATAAATGTCTCACACCGACGAAGCTATATTTTTATATGGAAAAGTAGGTATGGAAGACTTTTTTGGATGTCCATAAGGCTTACGACTTATCGTACGGCTGGCTTATGTGATCACTTTACACAATGTAACGTTTCCCAATTCCACTCATGATAGACTACCACATCTATCAAATATTGTGTTATTGAAAAATTTGGACATACTCAAAATATTCTGAAGTGGATCATTATTTTAAACATGTAATTTTGCACTATCCACATTAAATAACATACAATAACATTATATGTCTATCTTAATGACGAACAGTGGAATGGAAACCGGTCGACGGTTGATTAATCAAAGTGCTTTATATAAAGTTGTGGTCAAATCAAACAATATGTGTCTGGTAAGGTTTGATGCTAGTTTCTTACATAAAAAAATGTATATATAAAAAAAATTGAAACAACTTCTTTTAATGTTATTTTATTTGTTGATTTTGCTTCAGGTACACACGCTTTAGATAAATTACTTTTATTACTATTTCTGTCCAGTTTCTAAAACACCATCCATTTGTTTTTTCACAGTAGGTATATAGGTCATTTCAAACAAGTGTACAGGGTCATTCAGAATCATAACCGTATATGCATGTGCTTAGTAAACATAAAAATTCTAACACTCATACACTGGTTATTATAATTGGATAAATCGCGAGGTCGTTCGTTGATCCGATGTGAAAATAGCGAACTTGCAGCGAATACTAATAGGCACACATGTACTGCCGTATTTCGGTATGAAAAGATATCGGTAAATCGTTGTATCGAACATCTTAAGGTTACAAGAAGTCGTCGAGTGATTTATTAAACATTTTATTATTGATTTTTGGCCATGGTAAATATTGGTCGCTACGGGCCATCGAACTGTTCTATTCAATGCTGCTGGACCAATTTATACCTAAATATAATTTAAACTGTGCTATTATTTATACATTTTGATACTATCCATGCATATGATTTTTTATATATATTACTTTACTTTCACTATTGATTTTGTATTATACAATATATACTGTTCTTATTATCCACATTTTATATTTATATACTCAATTAATTAATTAATTAATCTTATAGTTATATAGTATTTTGTTGTATATCTTTATTATTTTTTGTTCTCACTATATTGTTCAGCTGCTCATCTCGGCACAGGTTCTTCCTAGTGAGATGAGCGGCTCCATCTCTATGTCATGTAACAAGATGAACATAAATAAATAAATAAATGTGTTGCAATGTTTTGAGAATGATTATGAAGAAAAAAAAACTATGATATTTATAAATTATATTTTTATATTTTCTACTCTACTTTTGAGAGTATCAGAATCTTTCATCGACAGGTGGAGTATTATACTGACTATATTCAAATATAGATTTTTTTTAAATATGAAGGTATAGAGGGTGTAACAGGGATAGTCCAAAATACTTTATAGGTAGATTCCTGCCTTGATTATGAGTCGAAAATATTCAAGCAACCATGACCTAATATGAATCGTTAAGGAGATATGTGACATCAAAGTTTTCATTTTAAAAAAAATATTTCTGACTTATTTTTTGCGAAACGTAGGACTATCGTTACACTAACTTATCCACCTGTAAAGTATTGTGGACTAGCTCTGTTCCACCCTGTATATGTGGGGGTATAGAAGCACACGCAGCAATATCCAAAAAATAAATTTATGCACTCATCGAGTATTTTTAATTTATATAGTACTGAATTCGAGATTTTATAGAAAACATAGCCTATAAATTTATAGGCAACATGATCTGGAAGGGATAGATACATTAAATCTAGAATTCAGTATATTTTAATTTTAGAATTCGGTTTATTAATTTTTTTTTGTTTGTTTCATATTTATTTATTTTTTGATACTTATTACATAGAATACATATGCCAAACTGCACGGCAGTTTTACGGCATGGTTGCCTTCAATATTATTTGACAATAATTTTTATTTTATAATGAGGATTATAATAGAGTAGGTCATTATCGAGTATTGCATGATTTTTACAGTTGATATATAATAATTTTAAATTAATGTAAGATTAGGTACATAGCTTCAATATATATTCTTTTAACTTATACTTTTTGAAGCCAATGGAGTTTTTTTGTCTTGCATCATCTCAAAGAATTTTTTATCTAATTTACTAAACATTTTTAAAGTTATTCTTGGTGAGTGCATTCAAATTAGTTTTTAATTTTTTTAGATATTGCTGCCTTCGCTTTTATACCTCACATATATGCCTATTGTCTTAACCATTTCTTTTTTTGAAGAACTTAAAAGGGAAAAAATCTATTATTTTCAAAAATCCGTAGGCTACCAGAGACCTTGTAAGGTCGTTATCTATACTAATATTATAAAGAGGAAAGATTTGATTGTCGTTTGCATTAAATAGGCTCCGAAACTACTGAACCGATTTGAAAAATTCTTTTACATTTAGAATCCTGCATTATCCCTGATGAACATAGGCTATTGAATATTTTCAAAAATGTTAGGGATCCGTGTGAAAAATTCGATAATGTAACCCAAAGTGTGAAAAAAATACCAAAAAAACCTTATAATCGCGTACGCTGCGGAAATTTTTGACAATAGAGCAAAGTGATGTACTACAGTTTTATAGAAGACATTAATATCTACAAAAAAGTCTGCGATACCATATGTCTAACTAATATAGTTATGTTACAGTAACTTATGTTAACATTAAATGGAAACATTGTTTTTTAGAGAACAGGGGAACCTTTGTTTTCCCTCACAAACTTATTTTTTACTTAATCCTTAACCCGTGCAACGCCTGGTACGACCAGCTAGTTTATAATATATAATTTGCAATGGCAATGGGTCACAAGACTTGCGGCCTTTTTAGCACGCTGTAACAATCGAAATATCAATCAACGCAGATTAGTTGTCATACACGAGTGTTCAAGGAATCGTACTGTCATTTACAACTAGCTGTTCAAGGAATTGTACGCTTGGTTGATCACAAAACAGAAATTCGTCACGGAAGCCTACTGCGCACCCTAATATGTAATTGATTATTGTTGTTTTATTACACGATTTCAATCACACCTTGTTCATTCTTTTCTGATGAATTTGAAATGAAATTATAAACATGTGAACCAAATTTATTAAAAAGCCAATTGTGTGAATTCCGATCAGATTGGATGACTTAAATTATTAGATTATTTTGATACTTACGCATATTGTGAATATTTCAAAACTCATACATGGTATATTTGTTGCAAATTTCTAAATTTCAACACAAACAAACTCAGTGGTTAATCCATGAACTTTAAACAATTATCGAATTTTTTAATAAATAATAATAGATGCTGCAGATTTTTTAAAGTTTAGTAGGTAACAACTTATGGCCAGATATTTCAACTTTCAGACTGGTTTAAATATTTAAATAGTTATTTATAACTATGAAAACTGGATGAAGATTTTATTCTTTATGTTTCTTTTTATATTGGCATATTATTTCATATATCTACTTATTCTCCCAATTCATTTTGCGTAAATGGACTTAAAAAATATGAAATAACATAAATAATTACTGTACAAAGTGATTTCGGTACATTAATTTTTTCTCGTTCTTTTTCGAGCTCATTTATCATATGTTTTTTTACATAAGTATAATCGAGATTCTTTTACTTTTATATATCTATGCGTTGGAACTCCAATTTCTTAATTTACCTACACTAACAAGCATTGATTAATCCATCCAAATCGATCGAGAAACATACCTAAAAGAATACTCCCTTCATTTTTTAGGGTTGATGATAAAACTCGGCTCCCTGCAAGGCCGTACAAACATTAATATTAATTAAATTTATTTTAATTAATTAATTAAAATTTTAATTCATGGAAAAATATCATGATCATGTGATAATGGAACACGAAAAGTTAAAAAAATATTATATTCATAATTTTTTAATGCATAAACTCTCAGTCAATAAAAATATTTTAAATCTATATGAAAATGCATATTTTTCATCAGCATATCTTATTTATACTTTAGGAGATCGGGACGTGATCGTGATCGTAAAGCAATTTCGTTGCAAATGTTAAAAATAACCTTCAAGATTCTCGGAAACTCCACTATCACATGTGCTAAACGACGCGACGTCTTTTTAATTTTATTTAAAAATTGGAATTCCAATGCAAAACATGGATGGACCCATTTTTGCAATAAACATGCAATAAAGTCAAAATTAAAAAAAAAGGTTTTTTGTTTATTGTTTTTATTTATCTTCTGGAGTTTAACAGCCATATTGAATTTAAGCTACTGCACACATTAAATTTTTCGACATCTCCAACATTTTTCTTGTCTGTCTCTTGAAATCGAATCTAACCGCGATGATGTGTATCATAAATTACTTCAGGAGATGGAGGAGTGCAAAACTGCACCAAAATCAGTTCAGCCGTTCTCGAGTGTAAAGATTGCATATAGTCTTAACCTTTTATATGTGCAAGATATTAGAAAAATATCTGTATTTAACAAATAATGTTAAAGATAATTAATTGAGATTCATCATCGTCATCATCTTCATCCCCTTGTCCTAGTAGGGTCCGTGACCCAAAGACTCGATAAGGTGCTTCCATATTTCCTTGTACTGTTGTCTTGTACTGCTTCTGTATGAGTTAACCAGTCCTGACCCATTCTGTTTTCGTACACATTTTTTTAGTTGTCTCTCCCAGCTAATTCTGGGTCGACCCACCGGTCGTCTTCCTTCTAGGGTTGCCAGGAAGATACTTCTTGGCATTTGTTCCTTTGGCTTTATAAGCATATGTCCGAACCACCTCATTTGTGATTTTTCTATGCGTAGGAGTAGGGGTTCCATGTCGAGTGTGTGCCTTACGTCGGAACTTCTCACTCTGTTCATTAGTGTGACTCCCGCTACCCCCCTTAAAGAATTCATCTCGGCAGCCTGGATACTTGCTCTTACTCTCTCCGTTAGGATCGAGTTTGATGGCAATATATTGGGGTGGGCCTGCACACAGTCAATTTTGCCTTGACTAGGATTTTCTTATCGCCGCACTATATAGAAAACCTAGAACACTGGCCACTGCTCGTATTCTTCTATTTATTTATCTTCCCTGCCTCTCCTCGCTAGAAAATTCCACCGCAACTTTAATTGAGATTATGTATTATAAAGTCACCATAAAGTGGCTTCTCTTCACTCGTCAGTGAAGAGAAGCTCTTGAGTCTGATGAGGGAGTTTGATGAAAGAGATTCTGAAAATATTTTTAAACTCACGTAGAGGTAACTAGGTTAATAGTTTTTAATGATCGTCATGAATAATCTCAACAAATCCATCAATAATATTGTTTTATTATCATTGTTTACGACGTATTACCCATTAATTCATATTTTTTAACAAAGCCTTTTGAAAATGGGAAAATAGCGAAGTAATGTGCTGTCCAGCTAAAGCCTTTCTTCGTTACAGGCGCAGCTGGTGGAGATAATCGTGTCGCCATGGTTTGATTAAAATGAAAAAGTTAATTTTTTTCTTGTATATTTTATTGTTACGATGTAGCATATTGAAAAATTTTTTTTTTTCTTTTAAATGAGATAAGTTCCTACACACAAAACAAAATTAAAAATTTGTTTCGAGAAAAACGAAAAGATTAATTGAAATAACTTTAAAACTTCACCCCCCAAGCTGGGTTCAAATTGTTAAAACTGAGCCAATTTTTAGAATTTTGAAATGACTGCTGACTCAAATTACTCGTAAAAATGTTTTCTTTTGAAAATGTCAACATTATATAACTGCTTAGCGACTAATCATATTCATTTTTTAATGTGACTATACCTTGATATATTGGAGCAATAAAATTACTGTTTAGATAAATCCAAGCATTATAATTAAAAGATTATCGTGTGTTTACAACCGTTTTGACGGTGCTAAAAACAAAGTACCAATTTTTGTAATCTTTTTATTGCCATTGTTTTACGCGCATAGTACTGTGTACTCTAGTAGATTGACATGTCGAGGGTGTATTTAGTATTTTCACACTTAAAGGCTTTATGGATAATCTTATCTGTGCATTGTTTATTGATCAAGCCATATTTGCGTAGTTGGCGCGATAAAAAGTGACGTCCCAAGAATTAAGTTGTGTTGTAGCGTTGATTAGTTGGTGGATTATAAGTGAACATTGTTTACCGAGGATTTTTTTTGCTAAGCATTAAGATAAGGTTTATCGCAGATTTTTGTTTCATAATATTTTGACGATTTACATTTGAGGCAATCAGAATCAACCAGAACTAGTAATTTATGTGTGATACGATCGGGAGGCGATTAAAGTATTATAACCTTTGGTATAATACTAACAGAGTATTGCCTACACAATACATAAAAAAACAATATATTATTATTTAAAACTCAGCCAATTATACCCATCACAGTGTTGGCTGAGTTTTAAAAAACAATTCTTTATTCTTTAAAACTCAACCAATTGTACCCATCAGCCAACTGTCCCTAAGTATATGGCCTGCTCTAGCAACATGCTTGTGTATATTTAGTGTATTTAGTGTAGTGTGATCGTGTGTACTTACATAAATATATACAATGATGTGTTCTAAGGGTTCAGATTATTGTCAAGACTTTTTGAGTGATGATGGGGTATCTGCAAGAATATCAGCATTAGTGATAGGGTCAGCACAATACATATTGTATGTACGACACATTATTGTGATGGGAGAAAAATAACCGACCTTATTGGGATGCTAACATATTCTAAAAAAGTTTTTTATAAGGGTTTAACATGAAAATTTATGTCAGATAAAAAAAAGAGTACCTTGTGTGGTATACAGGCGCTACAAGATTGGATAGTTTCCCTCGAGACCCAAATTTGCACATTTTGAAAAGGGCAAGACGATCCGCATAGCTGTGAAGATTTCTGCGTTGACCAGCTCTGTAGAACAAAATATGTAGACACTTTTTCTGAAGTTTTTCAATTCTTGTAACATGTATTGTTTAATGAATAATAGTGAGTAGAATGCATCTGTGGTCCACTGTAACAGCTATACACAGGCCGTACTCGGCGGTATTAAGGTTCATGTGATTGTCATAGGGGGAAGCTGTAGGTTGCGGCGGACTGCAGTCAATGATGGAATTTTACGGGGCCCGTGTTGCAGCTAGATAGAGGAAATGGCAAAATAAGAAGAATTATTCCTGCGAAGAAAAATAAAGAAAATACGTATAATGCTGTTAGCCTCCAGGTAACCTTGGCAGGTAGCCTTCAGCAAGAAGGCTCTGCTTACTGCACGTATTGCGAAAGTGTCTGTTTAACGAATATGCATGCAAGCAAAAATTCAATTGAATTAAATGCGTTTTCAAGATGCAGTGTACATTAATAGCATTTACAAACATGAAGCGAAACATATGCGAATTCCAAAACGGAATAAACTAACAACTTAAGTTTTTTCATCTTTTTCAGTACCATTTCTAGTATTATTTTTTTACGAAGCACGTTGACGATGAAACATTATTGTGTGTGTTTTACATCTACGGTCACAACCTAGTTTTTCCGAGAAAAAATAATTTTCTATCGAGCATTTGAGTTTTATATATTATAAGTACAAAATACTAGAACAACAAAAATAATTATTTATTAATTACGATATTTTTCTCAGGTAAGGCGATTTATGAAATTATTTATAATTATATATTTTTTTTAATCTAGTTTTTCTTAAATTTACAAATATTATTTTGCCATTTATTTCTGTTTTTATAACTATATAAGTTTTGTTTTGTGCTTATCAAAAATTTGTGTAATAATAATCTTTTTCAAGGATTTTAAAATTAAATTGGATTAATGCAGGTATCACGCATATCTAAGAGATAATTATTTAAAGTCAACATTCTCGGTATAATAAATTATTACTATCTTTTAATTTTCATTACGGTTGTAAATTAAACATAAAAAGCGCCCAGAAGTGCTGCAGTAATAAAATTTTAATTGAATTACCAATTCACTTTTTATTAGATTTATAACAACTTACACCTAGTTCCTTAATAATAAAACCATAGTTTTGCGAATGTACTTCTGTAAAAAATGCAATAATGTCTTGAAAAAGAAAAACGGGACCAAACATGATCCATGGACCTTTCCATTGCTGGTAAAATGCCTAATTAATTCAGCTTTATGTGCCTTCTAATCTGTTCATCTCGTTACATTCAATGCATCTCCAGAGACTTTATTATCTAGTAGACAGCAACCGTCTTTATTTATAAATGCAGTATTTTTTCGAATCAAGCTTTGAGGCGCACCGGTTAGATGGCGCCTGAATTCCAAACCATTTATATTTATACAATGACAGAATATTCCCTAGCCGACAGAATTCTTTGTCCTCTGCATTTTAATCATTTTCTTTTAGCATTTTATAGCTTATCAGTCTTCTTCATTACTATTCATTATTTTTTTTACAAAGCACATAGACGATGAAATATTTTTGTGTGATTTTATTAAGTGTTAGAGACATCTGTGGTCGCAACCTAATTCTACCAGGGAAAAATAATTATTCTTCCAGCATCTAAGTTGAAACATAAAAATAACTTATTTATTAATTACGATATTTTTGGCAGGTAAGGCGATTTATTTACTACCATGAGAACAAATTAAAAAAATTGATTTGATTAAAACACTATACAGGGTGTCCCATAGCTAAAATAATCGTAAGTCGAAACTTTTCAAGCAATCATGACCTTTTATCAGTTGTTATAGAGATATGTAATGTTTGCATTTTTAAAAATGTTTTTGACTTATTTCTTGCATAAAGTTGAACTATCAATTTAGTAGCTTATATTGATTATGAAAAAAAATATTTGCTTTTACACAAGTCGAATAATTTGTCATTTTATTCGAAAATTGAAAATATATATTTTTTAACAAGATTTTTATCATTTTATTTGAAGCGAATTAACTTTTCATAATAGATATAAATTATCGTAATGATAGTTAAACTTTTTGCAAAACATAAGTCAGAAATATTGAAAAAAATGCAAACTTTGATATTGCATATCTCCATAACTATTGATATATGATCATGGTTGCTTAAATATTTTTGACTTATTAACAACGAAGGGATCCACCTGTACAGTTTTTACTAGTTGTGAGAGACTTTGTATAACTTGTCATATTTTTATTATTAGGTCCTTACATATGAAATTGGCGTTTTGCCGTACTGGCAAATTTGATCTCAAATATCTTCTCTTTGGTTAGGAATTCCAAATCCAAATTTATACAGCTATTTACTCATGTATTTGTGTTTTGAAAATTATAATTCATTTGTTTTTTCCTCAATTTTTTTTTCTTTGCGTCACTCAGTTTACAAAATGAAAAACTTGAAATATCGCGTTATTTACGAGTACGAGTTCCACCGTGGCACCAGTGCTTCAGAAACGGCTCGAAGGATTAATGATGTGTATGGCGACGGTGCCGCAAAAGAAAACACAGTGCGTTTTTGGTTCCAACGTTTTCGTTCTGGAAATTTCGACCTGCAGAACAAGCCCCGTGGACGGCCGGAGACCAAAGTTGATAATGAAGAATTGAAGGCTATTGTGGAAGCGGATCCATCGCAAACCACATCCGAGTTAGCTGCAGGCTGCGGTGTTAGTGATAAAACTGTTTTAATCCACTTGAAGCAAATTGGTAAGGTGAAAAAGCTTGAAAGATGGGTACCTCACGAATTGAGTGAAGCAAATCCACAAACGCGCGTTCACTGCTGCGTTGCATTATTCAACCGGCACAATAATGAAGGGATTTTAAATCGAATCATTACCTGTGATGAAAAGTGGATCCTGTACGATAATCGGAAGCGCTTATCGCAATGGCTGAACCCTGCCGAACCAGCCAAACCATGCCCCAAGCGAAAATTGACTCCAAAAAAGTTACTTGTGAGCGTTTGGTGGGACTAGTGCTGGTGTCGTTCACTACAGCTTTCTTAAATCTGGCCAGACGATTACGGCAGATGTCTATTGTCAGCAACTGCAAACCATGATGGAAAAGCTAGCTGCTAAAACAACCGAGGCTGGTTAATCGCTCTAGGCCACTGCTGCTTCATGATAACTCTAGACCACACACTGCACAACAGACGGCTACCAAATTAGAGGAGCTTCAATTGGAATGTCTAAGACATCCACCGTACTCTCCGGACCTTGCCCCAACAGATTACCATTTTTTTCGAAATTTGGATAACTTCTTGCAAAGGAAAAAATTCAACTCCGATGGGACAGTCCAAACCGCCTTCAAAGATTTTATTGATTCCCGTCCGAATGGTTTTTTTAGTAAAGGGATCGATGAACTACCTATGAGATGGCAAAAGTGCATAGATAGCAATGGTACATACTTTGATTAAATAAATATATTATAATAACAAAAAAATCGGCTTTATGTTCCTCCCATACTAA
>JADDOH010015298.1:0-25181 GCA_016648135.1 Agrypnia vestita
AAACAGAATTAAATTTGTTTAAAAATTCACACACCACGCTTCAAATTATAATACTATTTATTACACATCACAAATATTATTCAATAATAATTCTCAATTACTATCGAAAGAAGCAAAATTTTTTTTTTTGAATATCATGGTAGTGTAACCCGTTAATAATAAAATGAGACTTGTTAACTATTAACTTTTTAAGTAGGCACGGGTAATTTCTGTTAGCTAGACAGTTGAAGTGTTCGGCTTGAAAATGTTAAGAAAGCTGTTATTGGCATCACATATCTACTCGAATGGCGTGGCGTGGCGACAATAAACTTTTGTTATCGATATTAAAGTATCAACATTCTGTTATCGGACCAGATGTTGCGAAGCATCTGGGTATTGGAGTGATGCTGTGTAGGGTAAATGGCGACTACAGATGACGGTAGCACAGTATAGTAAAGCATTTATTATACTGTGACGGTAGGTAGTTAAACTCCATTCATTTTGTTATTGGAGGAAGTTACCCCAGAACTCAAATAGGGTGCGAGGATAGGATGCAGTGGGCTGAGAAGAAAGGTGGAGACCAGAATCCTATATTGCGATCCTAGCAAGACAAGTTATTTAATATACAGTAGCGTATAATTGCATTCAATCACTTTTAAAGCATTAATGCAGACGTGCTTGTTGGTCTAGCAGCCCTAATTATCCGTTTGGTTCAGGGAGGTCGAACCTTGGTCCAGGAAACCAGCAAGCTAGTTCTATTTTTATAGCACAAGCGTTTATTATTAAGTGCCAGAAAATCTCCTTTGCTAATTAGTTTCACGATAGAATCATCTGCTAACTCAATAATTCAAAAATATGATGAGGAATATGATGAGCCCCATTATGTAACCTTGTGGTACGTTATAAATACGTAATACTGGGCTAACTGTGTAGGCATTATTTGAGTACCTGGAGCATATCTTCTTCTTCTTTTGGTGTCATGTCAGGTCCCCCCAACGTCGACTATCACCCGAGAGAAAGCGTCCCTGTCCTGGGCAGCACGAAACAGCTCTCTGGAGCATATATGTATTGCTTTTTGGCGTGAGGAAGGTTATAATGACGAATAAGATGAATCTTTTATGAAGAGGCTGTTCGACTTTATGGTCCTCAAAACGGCAATTTGGTAATTGCTAACCGCAACTTGACAAATTATTGTGGTATCCCTGTTGTGAAGGGTGCGGATCGTTAAAATTTGCAAAGGAATCTTCGACACAAATCTATGAACCAGATTTTTTAAATGAAATTCAAGTTTTTCATGATTTGAATACAACACTGAGCCGCTATCAAGTATTCAGAAGTTTGATAGAGCAATTTGATATACCTACAAGTGGAAATCTAAGAAATTCAATCTCAATGTACGTAATGGATATCTAAGGATCTCTCGGCATAACTTCGTAAACACTGATATCAAAGACGTTTTCCAGAAAGTACAAAAACGATAAAAAGAATATGAAAATTAAGAACGATTCTAAAAATTCCATGATCCATGTTCCATTCAATTCCACGATTCATGCAGAATTAATCATGCTGGTGGATCAATATGAATTTAAATGATATCAGATTTTATTTAGGTAGCTATCTAGGTAGGTGGCTATTTAAAACACAATAGAAATTAAATTACATAAGGTACACAGAGAAATTCTATACATCCAAAAAACATATACACACAGATGTTATAGATAGGTGTACAAGTATGTACACATTTTTAATTAAGATAAATTAAATTTTTTTAGGAATATTATATTTTTTAATATGTAGATAGTTTTTTTTCTGTGTATCTCAGTGATTTATCTAATTTCTTTTGATCGATATAATATTATATGAATTGTAGAAACACTGCATTTTCTGCTGGATAGACATGTTGCAATTTCCTGTAAATACGACATAATTAATAAGTCGGTTGGAAGTAGAAAACGTAGCGAGAAAGGATAGGTATATAAGTTATGTGACAAATATAAAAGAGGTTCTTGATATATATTAAACATTGGTAATGTATCTCTTTCAGCATAAATAGGAATTATCATTAATTGAGTTAAAAGTTTCTCAAACCTTATAATCAAATAGGTACATGTTAAATTCACATATTATTTAAGTAGTACTTGCATTTTGGTGGTATGTATAACACATAAAAATTTGCTTTGAGCACTAATGTTTTTACCGTTATACCGGGGTCAAAATTGTGCGCAATATTATTTTTTAAATACTTTTTTATGAAGTACAAATATACATGACCCGAGCTGCGTTTCAATTTTTTTACGCTAACTGCTAATAAAACGACATGTTTGGGAACCACTCGGATAGTCGTTTATGGTAGTCTTTTATAGCGGAGTTTGACGCTGGCAACATGAATATGCTGGCAGGGGTGCATACCTCCATTCCAGTGCTTCCAGCACCGTGGGAACTTTCCACAAGCAGGGAAACTAATTGTTAAACTTCAGAAAAACCATCGACATCTGTCTATAATAGAAATTTTATCTAGATTGATAATTTATTACATAAAGTAGACATAAAACTACTAGGATATAAGACACAGAATAGACTAAACAATCGCATAGCATGCATGAGGCGAAATATGATGTAGCTGAGTAAAAGTGGTATGCCAACATAGAAGTATATGGCTTTCAATCCTCTCTGCCTACCCCTGCGGGGAAACATCATGATGGTTAGATAGTTAGACTATTACCTATTACTTTATTTATTTATTTATTTGATTACGCCCATTAGGCTTCTACATAAAGAATATAAAATAAATTTCAAAAAGCACATACATTAAACAATATCTGTATACTTTACTCAAAATTACTTTACTTGCTGCTGTTAACTCAAATTCTCTTCCTAGGGCCTCCATTCTAGTTTTTTTACATCCTTCGGTTGCGGTGCCCGACCCATTGCCAAATCAGCTATGTTATTCGGCAAACTACATCTTCTGGTTTGATCCAATTACGAATGTCTTAATTTTTTGATACTATAACAACGATGCCTAATTACTGTAGTGAAACACATCACAAATCGATGTATTGTGACGTTACCAGAAATTTAATCCAGAACCCGGCGTTTGCGGAGGTATTAAGGTATTTCATTTCATATTTAAAAAAATATTACACAGCATTTCAATACATGTTTTACCTAGCATGGTAGCCAAGGTAGCCTATATGTATTAAATTATATTATTTTTTGTCTGTTAAGCCCTGAGCCATCGTATAAGAGACTTCCATCCACTTTTCTCATATATAAATTAGCTTCGTCTCTGTAAGACTCCTATAATTTATCCGTAATTAAAAAAAAAAAAAATTAAAAATTCAAAAAAATATATTTTAATTTTTTGTTTTATAAATCCTTATGTTTTGCGGAAATTTAAAGTTTTCGGTTTGGAATGTGAGACATCGTAACTAGTATTAGCATCACTGCTCCACAGTGAGACGACCATCCATAATGGATACACGGGAATACCTGCCTATGCCTATTGTACCTGCTTACCCCCTCCCCCACCCTTCCCGAAACATGGGGGGGGGACCCGGCTAGTCCGACTCTGCGCGGGCTCCACCGACTCACCGTGACGACAAGAGAAATTGTGCGCTTAAATAAATAAATATATTTAGTACCTAACTATACACACCATATCGACTGCTTAGTGTCAATTCGATGCAACTAAAAAAAATGAAAAAAATCGTACATAGGGTTTCAAAAGATTATTTTGTCTTTATTCGTTTAAAAAAATCACGCTAAGTGTATAAATCAATAGAATAAATCTTGTGTTTATGTTTGGTTGCACGGTTGGTTCCAATACTTGTTTAAAAAAATACTAAAAGTTTGTAAATTTTCAAACAATTATAAAAAGGTCTAATAAAATAGGTACCTACTCTTAAAAAGTATAATGTCTTAGTCTTATAAGTCGTGCTTTACTACAAATAATGTATTAACTTGAAGAGACTCGGTTTATAGCGAAATACAAGAAATTTTTTAAAAAAACGACGTCCATTGTGAAGAAGATTTAATTACCTATGCAAGAATAAATAGGTACTTAACTGGATTACAAATTATGTATTAAATATTCTGGAGGGGGGACATACTTCCACTGTGCCCCAATCCCCCCGCCTAAAGAAGGGTTTTAGGTCATCCCTGTACAATTTTATACTCTATGAGTCATACCTATTCATGTCGACCGCTTAGGGCCGGTTGTATGAACTAAAGTAAAAGTTCGTTAAAGCATAGATTTGTACGGAAACGGGTTGGTGGAGAACTTAAAAATCTATGCTTTAAACGAAACATCACTATAAACGAGTTGATGCAACCGGCTCTTAGTGTCAGTTCAATTTTGATATAAAAAACGAAAAAATCATGTATATGGCATCAAATTTTTTTGGTATTTAGTCGTAGATTAATAGACTTTAAGTTTACCTATAAATCTATATTTACCTATCTGCAAAAAGAGAAAAGAGGGGAAATGGGATGAAATTGAGTAAACATTTACTAAAAAAAAGCCAAGTAGAAATAAAAGGTTTAATATACCTACATTTATCAAATATGATGATTTTGCTGTCTGTCTGTCGGTCCGTAAGGTCCGTGAATTGCTGGAATTACAATTTTAGAAAATTAGAGTGTACATACAATCAAATTCAAATTCAAATTCAAATTCAAATGTTTATTCAATGTTCAATGTTACAAATGTTTACAGTGTTTACAAAATTTAATGAAGCTTTTTTCATTGTTGTTGAGTGTCTTGGCAGCAAGTAAACACTAAATTGATTTGACGCCCTGCCTGCTACACTAGTAATTTACTGTATTATAGCAGACAGTGCTCTTCCAGTAGTATAATGTTCAAGAATATTTATTATTTATATATAATTTGTGAATAAATCTTATTGCCAATTAAAATTAAGTAATAGTAATAATTAAATGTTTACAATTTAATAATGGTGTTAATTAATTATATTATAGACAAAGGAAAAAAAATGATCTGTATAGGATATTAATAAAATAAAATAAAATAAAACAATTAAAAGTATTTAAAAAGATGACAGTAACAGTAAGACAGTAAGTGAAAAAAAAAGATCTGAATAGGATATTAATAAAATAAAATAAAACAATTAAAAGTATTTAAAAAGATGACAGTAACAGTAAGACAGTAAGTGAAAAAAATGATCTGAATAGGATATTAATAAAATAAAATAAAATAAAACAATTAAAAGTATTTAAAAAGATGACAGTAACAGTAAGGCCGCTCGGTTGAGACAAATCTGATGGTCTTCACAAATTACGTCACGGAAGCTCTGGACGCGGGACATCAGGTAGACTGTTCATATAATGACTTCGCCAAAGCCTTTGATACAGTCAACCATGATGTCTTATTGAAAAGGTTGTATGAGATTGGTTTCTCGGATGGTATGCTAAAATTAATGTCGAGCTACCTCCAAAATAGGAACCAATACGTCTCCTACGGCCTATTCGCGTCAGAGTGCTTCTTTACCTTCTCGGGTGTCCCACAAGGATCTAACCTGGGTCCATTGTTGTTTTCGATTTTTATTAATAATATAAAAAATGTAATCTTAAACTCGCGCTTTCTGTTATTTGCGGATGACTTAAAGTTTTACTTTGGACGATTTTCGTCTTCTCCAAGCAGATATATCAAATATATGTGAATGGGGAAGACGAAATAAACTGTTGTTTAATGTTTCCAAGTGTTCGGTTACATCCTTCACTAGGGCCCAAAAAACTCTATTTTTTCGCTACAAAATGAACGATCAAAATCTGACAAGAACATCAAATGTTAAAGATCTAGGTGTTAGATTTGTAAGCAACCTAACATTTCACGATCACATAGAGACGATCAGTGGTGATACTTTGAGAATGTTAGGATTTGTTCTGCGTACTGCCAGGGTTTTCGAGAATACCCGCGTACTCAGAACTCTTTACAACTCCTTGGTGCGGAGTAGACTCGAGAGTGGCTCGATGATCTGGGGGCCACATGAGGGCAAGTACTCTCTTAGGGTGGAGAAAGTCCAAAAGAAGTTTCTGAGATATCTCTACATGAGAGAGTACGGGCATTATCCTTGGCTTTACCCAACCGAGTTTCTCCAGGGTATGCTTGGCTACAATAGTTTAGAGACTAGAAGGAATGTGTATTTGATTACACATTTTTATCGATTGTTGCGCGGTATGATCGATAATCCTCAAATTATGCAGAGCATTGGTTTGTATGTTCCTGATAATTACACTAGACATCGTCAGCATAGATTGTTTTACATTCCAATATACAGGACCAACCTGCCGATGGTTATGCCTGTTGGAAGAGCCACAGCTATGCTGAACAAAATCGCTTTGGGTATTGATATATTCCATGTGTCTGAGGGGGTTTTCCGAAGCGGGATTCTCCTACACCTTTGACCAGGTTTTATGTTATTTTTAATTTATTAAATATTTTCATTTTTGTTATATGTACTTCCTAATATGTGTGCCTTAAACATTTTGTTTGTCATGTACATATTATCATGAAATAAATTGAATTGAATTGAATTGAATTGAAGACAGTAAGTGAAAAAAATGATCTGAATAGGATATTAATAAAATAAAATCAGTGCGCGGCTCAACACGCAAGGGTCGCCAGTGTCGCCACCAAATTACATGGTCTTGAAATTTTTATATTATTATTATTGTATTATATTTTCATGTTAAAGCGAATAAAGTCAATTTAAAAAAAACACATGGTTTTCTATTCACGAATTTTCAACTTTGACTTCAAAATCCGGCGATTATTATGAACCGTGATTTTTCACGAGGGTACGGCTAGTACCTACCTACCACCAATACCTATATTTTGTATTGGCGACTTTCGTAATCAAGTGGTTCCGGGATCGATTCCATACATACAAGTCTCGGTGTTTTTGTAATGTATAAAGAAAAAATATATTTAAAAATATCATTTTCTAGCCGTAACCCGTGAAAAATCACGAAACTTAATTTACCTGTATTATTTATCAATTTATACATAATAAAATAAAAAGCCTGTCAAATGTCGAACGTAGGAGACGTAAATTAATGTCTAAGCTAAGCTCTTACAATATGTAGTATATTTGGTATATTTTTGACGGGCCACGGAGAAGCGGTGGTGGCTATTGTCGCCGCGTCGCCGCGTTGCCGTCCGCGGTTTCGGGGTTCTCTGCAGCCTTGTAATTTCTTTTTTTAGTTGTGAATTCCAGGAAGCTATGAACTTACGGGACAGGCAGACAACGAAAATTATTGTATTTATATTAGATGAACAAAGTTCCCCGAATTTTTTGTTTCTAGCCATGAGACACCTGTATATGAACTACTCACTATTGATAATATATATAAAATTATAATATCATCACATATACATACCTAGCCTTCTATCCTCTTAACTTACCTTTGTTTATATAGGTAGGTATGCACCTGTAACGGAATATATCGCATATACAGTAGAGGATTCTATTTTAATTAATTAATTAAATATTATCTATCTACATAAATACGAAAAATATTAAAGAAAATAAATAAAACAAAAATATTTTAATTGAATGGGTGATTAAACTTGTATTTATGACAAATTAATTCGCATTACTCATAGCAATTTTATTTTCGATAATAGATACTTTCGAAAATTCCTGTTATGCTTTCAAATTACTTTTTATTACAGCTATCAATACTGCAAGAATTATTAATTCAATAATTAATAACACTTGAATAAGTAGGTGTGCGTGTGTGGGTCCGGAATCCATTTTTAATATTCCCTATCAAATTGTAGCTACCTATTCACATACATTTAATATTTAAACATATGTTAATTGGCACGGCTGACAAATGTTACCAACTAAATTGAAAGAAAGAATACATGTTATTCTCTCGAGAATATTTTAAATAATGTCGTGAATACGCGTATCTTAAAAATAACAGGCTTAATAAATTCGAATGATAAAATTTTATGGAATAATTACATTAATAAAATAATTAAAATGAATATATTATTTTCCTGTATGACCGTGCGACGAGCCAGCCTAATAACCAGTAGGGAGCAATGGGGCATGTCTTTAATGTTGGCATCTATGTTCATATCGGATACTAATACAGTGCGCGAGATATTGGTACACTAATATTTATTTATTTTATTTAATTAATAAAAATATTAATTTTTTTGTGATGTACGATATTTTACATATTGTAATAAATCGCGATTAATATTTCACTTTAAGATTTTCAATGCAATAATTTTTTTTGACATGGTTTGATTTTCGTCGTGGCTAACGATTGATGTAGGTAAATATATTTTTTGTGAAGAAGATAAGTATGACAAAATCAGTAAAATAAAATATTATAGTTTTCATTGCTAACAGTGCATTATGCTAGGTGCTGGAAATCTTTAACAATATGTAATACTTCTAAAGACACTAAAAAGTCTAATCGACACATATTATATAATAGGGGCGTGCAGTGAGAACAAGAAGCGATACTTTTATTTAAACATATACCTGTTTGTTAAAAAAATTCGAAATTAAATATTTATCTGGCAGAATATTATGAAATATAAAAAACTGAACAATATGTTAATTATTGTGATGGGGATATTACCTATGTGATACCTACATCTCTTGTTTCGGTTTCTTTTCAAAATATATGCTTATATAGAAGAAAGTCATGCTTCTGATTCTCACTGCATGCCGCTGTTAAATAGTAACACTAAATAGTGAAGAATATCCCTGTTGAAAGTTACAATAAACAAGGAGCGTGCGGGAGAAGATGTATGAAATTGGACTATGAGAGTGGTAAGGCAGAAAGGTGTGGCGTTCAATCCTCTCTGCCTACTCCTGCGGAGAAATAGCTTGATATTAGGTTAGAATTATACAGGAAAAAATGATATCTGTGTATATTATTTGCAATAGGTAATAACTTTAGACAAATAGGTACTATAAAAATAGTAATTAGTGTATCTATTAACTAAAATTAGTATTTTATAAACTGGATTATCATACACTATACTATTGTAATTCTTACACATCTTAAATTATTAATCTCAAATATTCTAGAACCGATTGCTTTTTATTTTCCTTTCTTGAAACATACATTCTAATATAGCTAAAATCATAAATTCAATCCTGTTGACATTCGCGCCCTTGATGTGAGTATTCGCGAAAACGGAGCTATATAAATTATCCAAATATTATTATTATTATTATTATCAAAAAATTATCACGAAAATCAAATGATATTTACCGTCTACCATTATACGAAGAAAATGATGTAAATTTTTACATTACAACAAATTAATATTTTTTAATTATATTTTAATTTTATGTATATATAAACATAATGTGTGAGTCATACATCAATGATATTCGGATAAATCAAAAGACATCATATAAAAAAAAAGATCATATTTTTGTTACACAAACACGTACATAAAAGTCAAAGTCCAGAAATGAAAGTATTAATTAAATTTGAAAAAAGGAATAATAAAATTAAAGTGAGCCAAAAGTATCGCGCACGGCTATCAGCTCGTGAAACTCTATTCCCTCGCCGGCTTGTGCGGGGCCCACTAGATTTTATCTCTCTACTCGAAAAATGTACGTAAACACGCACACCCATTCAATCTGCGGCTGTGTGCGAGCCCGGCGATACACATGTACACACTTGTACAGTCAGCCGCCGCGGTTGTTTTTTTACCATTTTTGTCGGTAACCTATACAAATTTATGTTCTGCTCGCACACGCTTCGACCCACCGTACATTCGCGACCGGGCACCACCAATATGCCGAGGAGTATCGCAACTTAAAGTAAAAAAGTAATTTAAGAACGGTATTTTTTATAAATGTGATATGGTGATGGTTGAACATTTTTATAAAGTTGTCTCGCTTCGCTTAACGTTCGCGCGTTTTGTTGGCGGCGCGCGGGTCGGGCATTCGCCCGCTTGCTCACGAGTCCACGTGGACTACATGGAAAGCGTCGCACGCCGTATGAGAATAAAAGATTTTCCCTCCATTGGACGGTTTTGAGCGCTGCCATTGGCTGAAAAGCGAAGAACGCTTATTAAAGGCGTGGTTTGAGCGTTTTGAGCGCGCCGATTGGCCAAGAGAGTGTTGTACCATCTCGCGGTTGGTTTGTACGATTTTTGTGAGATGTTCCGTCCACGTGGACTCGTTTATCTATTCGTGTTGGGTTTGAGGATTGGTTTGAGCGGGTCGGGCTCCGGGGTGGGGGAGGGGGGTATACGGGCAATCAGTATGTGCGCGCCTGTGTGCGTGGCGCGCTCGCTGTGTGAGTATAGAAATGTATGGAAGCTTATAGAAGGCGACCATATTTATAGGGGTGCAATCAGGAACGCGGGAGTGAGAGGGAGAAGCGATATTTTTTTTGCTCGCTAGAAAGAGAGGAGCGGTGCATATTCGCCTGGCAGCCATTTTGAGGGGGGGAATGTTTTTTTTATATTTTATTTTTTCCCCCTTGGCACTAGGTTGGGTCCGCGCGCCTTTTAGGAAATCGCGTTTTCATATCAAGCGTAATGCATTCAGGGCTCGGGGTAGAACGGCGATAAGCAGGCGGCCGGGCGACTCGGGCCTAATTGATTGGTCAGCTATATTGTACATTCATATCGCATTCGGATCATAATTATTCAGTGTCGAGAACAAAAGTAGATATTCAATTAATTAATTAAAACACACAATATTTAAAAAAAATAGGTAGGTAGGTACAAGATTTTTTTTATTTAAGAAAAAATGCAATAAATAACAAAAAAATCTTTTTTATGTTTGGGTGGGTATTATTACAAAATATTTTGTAAAACAAAATCAGAAAGGTAGATAGCAGGCGCGTGTAGTCAGTAGGTACATCGAAGTTTGACTTTTACGTAAACATAGAAAGTTATTATATTTTAGAAAAGAAATCAAAATTAAATTTCTTCTTCAAATGTAGCAAATTTATTTTGTGGTAACATAATTATAATTAATATAAATTAACTTTGTTTAAACCACTTATTTATTGAAAAAAATCAACATGTTTCAAAGCCAATGGCTTCTTCATCAAATTAATTAATGAAGAAGCCATTGGCTTTGAAACATGTTGATTTTTTTGTCAATAAATAAGTGGTTTAAACAAAGTTAATTTATATTAATTATAATCAAAATTAAATATTTATCCTACAGAATATTATACATATTTGTAGATATAAGTACCTACCTACCTACCTATAAAATATAAATATAGGAATATTACGAGGTACCTACCTTTGTATAGGTTATGCAACTTGAACGTCATACTTCAATATACTCACTGCACACCCCTGGTAGCAGGGGCGTGCAGTGAGAACCGTGACTTTTTCCTAAGCATATATTTTGAAAAGAAACCGAAATAAGAGATACATCTCCTAATATTCCCATCACAATAATTAACATATTATTCAGATTCAAATATTACATAATATTCTGCCAGATAAATATTTAATTTCGATTATTTTTTCCAAATATATGTTTAAATAAAAGTCGTGCTTATTGTTCTCACTGCACGCCCCTGCCTGGTAGATACGTAGTTGGATTCTGTATTTACATTTTTTTGTTTCGTAAAAAAATTAAAAATAATACACATACGTGAAGGAAAGAAAAAGTAGGTAGGTAGGTAAAATCTACTATATCTACTTACAAATTTAAAAAAAGTTATTATAAAAAATGCAATAGTTACCAAATACCGCGCGGCCACTCGGAAGGAGAACCCGCTAGGTGGGTGGGTATGTGGAACACTTCTCCATAAACAGTTTCCCATAAAAAAGTGACCGCCCTTTACGGCGCGACCAGAGCTGCTCCAACTGTTTCAATCTCGAAGGCACAACATTTTACAACACTACTCCCGCTACTTATTTACGTAAAGTCTAGAAATCGTGTTGAGTCACTGCGTCGTCGGGTAGAACTACTCGGAAAAATTAGCATAATTTTAATTTTATTCACATTTCGAAATTAGCCGCAATATTAATAACCCGTCAAATGCGACGAATGATAAATTACAAACAGGTCGGTATTCCATTTACTACTTTGCCAATTTGTTTACTTAACAATGAAATCTAAATATTAGGTAGATAAAGGTATGTAGAAGAGGGCTGCGATATTTCCATAATAAAATAATGAGAATTCCAATACTTAAAATAGAACGAATGAAGTTAGATGATGAAATAGGACAAAAATGAAGCCTTTTTATTTAGTAAACAAATCTCTAAAAACTATATACATGTACCTAATACAAATGAAAACATATACCTACATAGATATGCTTTTTGATTTTTTTTTGTGTTTTTGAAACCATTCACATTAACGTGCTGACATAATTAGGTAGGTATACTAAACAAAAGTAGGTAGGTATAAGAGTCAATTAAAAATCAAATAAAAACGCGCTACATGTCTCAGACACGTGTATTATTCCACCCCTACTCAGAATATGTTTTTCTGGTCACAATTTTTAATTAATAAACTCGGATAAATATTAAATAAAATTAAAATAACAACCTCCTTGCAAGGAATAGAACGGCAGGCTTCCGCGTGACAGGCGGTTATGCTAGCATCTTAAGCTCTTCATTATTTCTGGCTTCTTACAAAATTTAACCGGTGTGCCTACCTACCCTTTTTAAAATAAAATTTAATATTAGTATTAAAATTTGATTTAAGGAATATGTAATTAATAAAGTATAAAAAAATATAAATCCTACTTTCTTAGATACATACGCCGTTTCCGCGGTGGTAGTCAGAGAAGATATAGTGTCTGGCCTGACGTACAACACTCCCCTCATCCTCATTCATACATCTTCGTATGCAAGCTTGACGATTGCTGAGGCTCCCAACAGGACCATCTTCCGATATCGGGTTAACCTGATCCTGCTACGTCTTCCACGATCGCCTTTTCTTTCTGACTGCGTCAACACTTGCGTCGTATATCTTTCTTACCATTATTTTCTGATTCATTCGCTCAACATGCCCAAACCACCTGGGCGACCCTTTTGTATTTATATTAACTATGCTAAGACCAGCTTTAATTTTTTTTCTAACTCGTTCTTAACTTTAAAAAAATTAAATTTCATCACGGGAAAAATTGAGAATGTATTAAAATATTACTAAATTTTCTAAGGTAGTTTTCGTAACAAATTTTACCGGGGAACCCGCTGATTATATATAATTTATATATATATATATATATATGTTTATTTCATCATAAATTAGCATTATACCCATACGTATTTGACACCACAGTATACGAGTACACTAGGCGAATACCTAAGATGGCAGAGCACTGGCTTACCATGCAGGGGCGAGCAGTGAGATTATTGAAGCATGACTTTTTCTAAGCATATATTTTAAAATAAATCTAAATAAAAGATACATCTCGTAATACTCCTATCAACAACAATTATCCATCATATTCAGATTTTAATATTTCATATTTATTGATTGGCATTGATATGGCAATATTACGTTACCAATGAGGATCAATATTATGTTTAGTATTTCACCAAAATTTAAAAAAATAGACCAAAAATAATTGTTAAAAAGAAATACGAAAAAAAACATTTTTTTTTTAGTTATTTGCTATAAAAAATAGAGGAAAATGACATACTTATAGGGGGTGTTTTGTCGATGAAATTGATCGTATTTTTTGCAATTAAAGGCTCCGACACCGGCCGCCGAATACACTGTAGGTATATAAATTAATATTTCGTAATCTTCTGTCACACAAATATTTAATTTAGATATTTTTCCCTAATATATGTTAACGTTTTGCAGTTTTCGAAACCGCTGATAGTGAAAGATACGAAAATACTACGAAGTTTTCTATGTTAAAATGCATCTATTATTTTCGGTAAGTAAAAAGAAAAATCCGACTGCTGGAACCCCACGAGTGTTTTTGTAGTCTGTCCACATATCCGTCGGCCATCGGCGATGCGCTATTTATTGGTGTTTTTTTTGTTTCGCCAGCGGGGAATTTTTCTTGTAGGTGTTCCAGTGTGTGCTGCACATGCCGGACGACATGTGGCCCCTTATACGGCGGCCGAAAGTCATCAACGTAATTTAATTTTTTTTTTTTTTAAGTTATAAGTACTTCTTTTGGCGCTTTCGCAGAATTTTTTATTGTAACGGAAGTTACCCACGCAGCACGTAGCGGAAATGCGATACCAGAACTAACGACGAGGTATTGAATTCTCGTCAGCTGTTTTACAGGTCAGAAATATTAAAAAAAAATACAAATTTGATATACTTTGAATCGCAATAACAGCTATATTAGTTACTACGAGATTATTATGAAATAAACTAACCGTGACAAATCACGGAAAATATTAATAATCATTATGAAGACCCTTGGGTGACCGCGCAACATTAGCCGCGAGCTAATTGCGTGTTCACACTCTATTTATCGAAAGTATTATTTCTAGCAAGTTACGAATTTACGGACCAACAGACGGACAGACAGACACACAACGGAATTATTATATTTAGATAATATTAATTACCATTCGAGTTATTAAATCGTGTGTCGGGTATCTTGTTACTGTTTGTTATGTTTTTTTTTAAAGTTAAAAACGCTTGGGTTATCATCTTGTATTACCAATCATCTTTTTTTAAATAGTGACGCAAATGCGAAATACGTATTGCGTCAATATTCTTACAATTTTCAAACTAAGCCAGACTGAAAATAGGACTATCTTGCTGGTGTCCTGAAGTGGGCCTCAAACCACCGACCACCAGATCGCCACGTGAGCGTCATAAACTCACCAACAAGCTACTCAACCTTACCGTGTGCACATTTTTGGTTTTAAGGTTTTTAAAATACGTACACACGGAGTCTGAAAATGGTAACAAATTGCTTAAAACATAACACCAACACATACAAGCAAACCATCGGCGACCTCAGCCCTAATGGCGGACTTTGAAATGAAATTGACAGAGGTCGCAGGAGCCCAGAAAACTTTGGATATATATTTTTTTTAAAAACTAATGAAATAAAAATATTCTCCGAAGCGTTGTCTAAAAATGGGTATTCATTATTTTGTAACTAAGCCTGAAAGCCTCGCAGAGTGGAACAAGTTGGCTGAGCTCGTTTATAATTTATATGAAAAAACGTTGAATGTTTGCCCTTTGGCAATCGCGTCACGTGTCTGGCCCCCACCCGTCGCCCCTCGCGCAACTATCCCGGCTCCCGTTGTCTCAAACGACGTGCAATATTAATGATGCTGTTTTCATCTCTGGCGATCGGTAATTCGCAAGTTTATACACTCGCTTTAAGCGTCTGATACACATGCTTCTTTAGTGGCACGTGAGCATGCGCAGTATCGACTTTGACAGTGGCATGCTTATTAGTGGCATGTGTGTACGCACATTGCTAGAAATGAGCATGCCACCTAGTGGCATGCTCAAAAATCAACCGCCGGTTGATTTATAAGCATGCCACTGTCATTCACCATAGAGAAGGGGTATCTTTGGAGCATGTGTGAACAGACTTGCTTATTTATGAGCATGCTTATGTCATTCGCGGGCTTCGCGGCTAGTATTATCAATGCGATCTTCTCAGTCCGCGACAGATGAAACAAATATGGCGCGTTGGGGAGATGATAAAACATTACTTTTCGTGACTTATTATAAGAATCACGAATGTCTGTGGAATACTCGGTCACCGTTGTGTAAAAATAATATAGTGAGAAATAATGTTTACTAAACTTTATTAATAGGCATGAATGATTCAAATCTTACAATAAAAATTATATAAACTAAAATCAAAAATGTGCGGTTGGAAACTCGGGAACTTTTTTGATTTATTGGTTCACTTGAATTTTCTATTTCAGTTTGCAAAGTTTCCATTTTGAACAAGAGCGTCTCTATTCTATGACAAGAGCATGCCACTAATAAGCATGTGTGTTTGATTGTTAGCTTTGGACATGCTTATGTATGAGCATGCCACTAATAAGCATGCCAGTAATGAGCAAATGTGTACAGTTGTTAGGGCATGCTTATTAATGGCATGCTCATTAGCATGCCAGTAAAGAAGCATGTGTATCTGTACCTTTACACTACAGCGCCCACGCTCCAAGCGCCAGCGCGGAGAATCTGCTAAAAAATGGCATTGATGAATTAAGTCTGAACAACCGAATGTGATTTCGGTTGGAATTTGATATGGAGATATTGATACAGGCGGACAGGGGCGGCCAGGCCTATAGGCCGATGGCTTCAATTATTCTTTTTATTATACACTCGCTGTTCGTATCCGGCGTTGCAAGGGTTAAGGATTAAGTTGAAAATAAATTTGTGGGGGAAACAAAGGTTTGATTCGAACGGTATAGGTTTGCACCGAAAATATGTTATGGGGAGGCGAAGGGGTATGGGAATAGGGGGGAAATATCACCGAAATATATTCTAAAAATAGAAAAATAAATATAAATAAAAAAATATATAAAAAAATAAATACCCGCTGAGTCCTAAAGGATAAGTTTCCAAATTTTGAGTCCGATCGGTCAAGCGGTACAGATTTGCATCTAAAATATGTGAGGGGGAAGGGAAGGGATGTGAGAATAGGGGGAAAATATCACCTATGTTACTCGCCGAGTCCTAAATAATAAGTTTCCAAAAAGTCCGATCGGTCAAACGGTACAGATTTGCATTTAGATTTTAAAATTCACTCAAAATGATCACTCAGATGATTCAGGCTCACGTGTACGATGCCCATTGCCAGTAAAAAAGAACAACGTAGGTAGTAGCGGTTCTATTATGTGATATGGAATTGTCTGTCTATCCCTTAGAGTATAGGATGGATTGTATACACTCTATATGAGTATGGATTGTATATACTCTAAGGTCCATCCCGTAAGTCCCACATTTCCTGGCGGCTGGAGAGAGACTCGAACTTCGATCGCGGCAGCACCTTCGACGGCAGCGCGACGACTAGACGCGTCAAAAATATACTATAATATACACTACACATTGTAAAAGAAGGGTGCTAAGACGCGAATCGTTAATTTACGATTCCCCGTGATTTTTCACGGGTGTACGGCGTGTAATAAAAATATATAATTTTTAAAGGGTCATTTTCATTTCGCTTCAAGGAAGCTTCAATTTTTTTAGTATATGTATCATTATCATCATCATCATGTTGCATAGTAACATTTATCCAAGACACAAAAAAATCAGGGTAAATCGCGAAGACTTATTGTAACCTCACCAGTGATCGAAGCCGGAACCATCAGTGTGAGAAGCCAATGGGCTACAAGGGTCGCTCATTTATAAATAATAATAATTTCATCCACAACAGTGGCGAGATCCTCCGGAATCTGTCGCCAGGTGGAACATGCGTTGCTGGAATATTAAGGTACGATAATATGAATAGGCCTGATTCAATGCACTGAGTTATATCAATTCATTTTTATCCCTAGCATGTAAATTACGCATGTTTAACATTATCGACATGTATATCATGACGCCATTGTCGATCTAATTGCAAAAAAAAAGTGCGGTTAAAAAAAACTGACTTCTATGAAAAATGCGCCCTTTTCACATTAAACGAGTATGTCAGATTTCAATAATTGTATAAAAAATATTATTTGTAAACGATTTTTAAAATTGTGATTCGCAGGATTGCCTCGAGAATTTCCCGGCCCTGTTAGGTCCCCGATACATACACAAATAAATAAATACAGACTTAAAAATACAAAACTACTGATAATCAATATTTATAAATACTGAATGGTAAATAATGTCTATCATTAATATTATTTTAAATTATATTGTGCTTATAACTGATGTAACTTAAAAGATTAACATTTATTTTTTATTTCATACGTGATTTATAAAGATTAAAGATTATATTATATATAGATGATATCATTGAAGACGATGATTTTTATAATTTTTTCATACCGTGATGTGGAACATACGCGGCTTCGCACGCGTAGATTTTTAGTACACTGTTTGGATCGTCATAGAACTTTCGCGAACCTTCTAGAACATTCTCCTAATTTGTATATAATAACATTCCAAAACTTTCAAGAAATTTATCGAATGTATATGAACCTTCTAGACACACTGACACATTCCGCCACTCATTTTAGGACCTTATAGAACTTTTGGGAATTTTCTATAACGTTCTCCTTTCAGAACTTTCTAGAGCGGATTTTTTCGGAACCTTCTAGACTTACCGACACAGTCGGCGGGCCCATTCTGAAACAATCTGAAGTATTTGCGGCCTTCCGATAACAAAACAATGTGCTAGAATGCACATGTCGGATAGGGAAACACGGGTTTCTTTATATATATATATATATATATTGATTTAATCAATTTAAAACTACCTAGTTAATTTTCACGTTTTATTTTTATTTTTTTTGCTTTGGAATCTTTATTAACACTTTAACCGACTTATCGAACCAATTACAATACAAAAACACCCAGGTTTGAGTAAAACACGTAGATTTATTGTGACCTCACAGAGAGTCGAACCCGAAACCCTCGATGTGAGAAGCCACTGTCATGCTGACTGGGCTACGAGGGACGCAATTTATCATTTAATTTGAAATTGAAAGCGAAACAATTTATTTATATTAATATTTATTTGTTAATCATATTTATATATTTATTCAATTGATTCCTTAATAAAATATGACACGAAAACTGTATTAAAAATTTAGTAACATCTTGATGTTAAATGTATAATTTCATAATTCGTAAAAGAATACCTTTTACCACGTAATATATTTATTTTATATTTTCATATTAACCGATATTGGTATCGATACCAGACGTTGGGTACGAACTCGACGCCTCTCTCGTGCTAAGCCAGAGTTCTGGCATCTTAGCTAACCCTAGTATACTGAGTGTAAATTTTTTCGCATAATAATATCTATATTATATAATAATAATAATATCTAAACATCAAATTTAATAGTACCTAATACTTAATTTAATTTAAAAAAAAATACTTAACCTTGTTGAGTACAAGTCAGTATTAATAAAAAGGTTAAGATATTTGTAAGCCGCTATTTTTACCTCATTCTTGGTCATCACCGGGATTCGATTCTCGGTTAGATACATTTTTAATTCATGTATTTAATTAAATTTACGAAAACTATTCGAACCAGAAAAGCATATTAATTGCAGGGGTAGTAAGTTGTAGATGTTTGAGATATTAAACTTATTTTTTGTCATGTTTAATCCTTTTTTTATATGTAAGCTAGATATGTAGTAAGTACCTACTTACGTATTTAGGAAGACATTTGAAAATATATCTTAAAATGAAAATAATAATAATAAATAATCTTTTAACCTCCGGATGGATTCCGTCACGCTTTGTACGAACTTAAATGCTGAATAATATCACGAACTTGTAAAACAACTTCAAACTTTACGAAATACAAAGTATTGGTTTTGCGGGGACCGTGAGTTGGAGCTAGGGGCAAAAATATATATTTAATTTATCGCTCGGTTATAGTGGTATCGAGTAAATTCTTTGTTTGGCAAAACTATAACGTCGGGATATTTGTGACACAATCTTGTTGTGATCCTAATTATAATAATTTCTTTGTCTGTCTGTCCGTCCGTCCATGTAACTTCGTATAAAGTATGTAACTTTTTTATACTAATTTTTTTTTTAAGCAATGTTTTTTTTTCGAAACCTTTTTGAATTTTTTTTTTTGACTGACATGTTAAAATACATACTTATTCCTTAGCACTGACATATAACAATACCGTCATTTTTGGGTTATAGCTAGTAAATTAATAATAAAGAATGTCTTATCATAAAATATATTATAAATAACATTCAGAACAAAATAAAGATTAAAATTGATATAAATTAACTTTGTTAAAACCACATATTTATTGAAAAAATTCAACATGTTGAATTTTTTCAATAAATATGTGGTTTTAACAAAGTTGATTTATATCAATTATAATTGTGTTACCACAAAATAAATTTGCTACATTTGAAGAACAAAATATGGATTATCTAAAATCAAAAAATACATATTTATTAAAGGAAACACATTCTTATTGTGAAGTTGCAATTTCAGAACAAAGTTCTGTGAATTATTAAACAATTTTTATTAACCAATTAGAAAAGAGATACAGAAAAAATCAAATTAACGAAAAAATATTTTAACTGTCACCGGGACTCGAACCACGGACCTCCAATTATTATTACTATTCGAGTCCCGGTGACAGTTAAAATATTTTTTCGTTAATTTGATTTTTTCTGTATGTCTTTTCTAATTGATTAACAAAAATTGTTCAAAAAATACAATTTAGGAAAGAGTTCCAGAATGTTGGTCGACATGAGTTGCTTGACTCAGTATCTATTCAATTTCCCTTGATTTTCAACGCGTCTGCAAATCATCGTGCAATACATTTGGGTGGTTAAATGTAGTCGGTAATTGATCGAAGATCTTTGGACTGGTTAATCCCAGGACTCGGGTGCCGCCCGCCCGCTCCGCTGTCGGTCGGGCCGACGCAGACACGACTGAGCCCATAACCATAAATTTGAATGTAAACAGTCTCACGGAAATGGTGGATTAGTTACAGTAATTATAACCGGAGTGTGACTTTCGTATTCTACAAATTAGAGTGTTTTCATCTAGTGAAAGGAGCGCGTATAGCATTTAGCTTAGGTACTTCGCTAACTTAATTATCTTATTCGCATTTCAAAGGCGACGTTCAGCGATGAAAGTAATTTTATGTTCGCGCAATTATATTAGTCGGATTGTTTCTCTCAGCCTTGTTATTTCATACAAAATATTATTTATTATACTATCACATATATTTTTTTTTAAATCGTGGCGACAGTTAGGTGTCATTATTTTCAAAAGGGCCGTATAATATCAAAGGGCCGTATAAGCAACAAAATCACTAATAAATGCATACGTTATCTCTCGCTTAGACTACTGTAATGGTATCTACGCTCATCTCCCGAAACAGGAAATAAACAAATTACAATCTGTATTTAATGCCGCCGCAAGACTCATTACCGGCGTTTCAAAGTTTGCGCACATCTCAACCCATCTTCAAAACCTTCACTGGCTTAGATG
Source organism: Agrypnia vestita (assembly GCA_016648135.1). Taxonomy (NCBI): domain Eukaryota; kingdom Metazoa; phylum Arthropoda; class Insecta; order Trichoptera; family Phryganeidae; genus Agrypnia; species Agrypnia vestita. The sequence continues at coordinate 21,062 of JADDOH010015298.1, forward strand.
TCCAGAGAGGATTGAATATAAGCTTTGCCTTACAATATTTAAGGCTATTCACAACATGGCCCCTCAATACATAACCGACTTCTGCATTCCATTCTCCGCAAATAATAGACAACTAACACTTCGCTCAGCATCAACATCTAATACAAATAGGTTAGCTGAAGTAAATCGCGTCCACAAAACTAATTTCGGTGATCGTGCTTTCGCGGTGGCTGGACCAAAGTTATGGAACAAACTACCTAACAAACTGAGACAAACTGACAGCTTACCACTGTTCAAAAAACAACTTAAGACGCATTTATTTAGACAATCCTATAAAAACCTATAAAATCTAACCACAACAACGCTAGCTAATGTTTTCCAATCATATTGTGCACTCCGCGAAAACACATAATTCTTTCAGGGACTCACAAACTATTATAGTACTCAATTTTAATTCCACTTCTTGTATGCCACCTAGTGAATAAGTAATAGTAAATAAGTTTTTTCTTTTCTAGCAGTAAGTTGTCTTGTAAGATAATAATTTCTCTGTGTAAAGCGCCCTTGAGGTGAGTATTTCGCGAAAACGGCGCTATACAAATTATCCAATTATTATTATTATTATTATTATTAATTGCTCACGATATACCCGTGTGAAGTATAGAAGCAAAGGCAGCAACATCCAAAAAAAATTTGAATGTTACCGAGGATTGCTAATTAATAATGTATTGAATTCCAGATTTTATAGCAAATCATTTATACAAAATCAGTATGTATCATTAAATGTAGGTGTAATCCAACTTTTATAGGAAACTGATTTTGGAAGCGAACATTTTTGAGTCATTGAACATCATTTTTTTTATTAGATTTTTTTTTTAAATACAAATGTTATATATTTACATGTTTGATACATAAAAAAATTTAGGTACATAAATTTTTTATCATTGTACCTCTCCAAAAAGAGACTAACTCTTGTGTCTGGAGAGGGAGTTACACTTTTATACATAATATGTGATAATAATTAATGCATAAAGTAAAGTAAAGTAAATAGTACATAAATATATATAAGAAGAAAAAAAGTTACATAATATGAGATAATAATTAATGCATAAAGTAAAGTAAAGTAAATAGAACATAAATATATAAGAAGAAAAAAAGTTGCATAATATGAGATAATTAATGCACAAAGTAAAGTAAGGTAAATAGTACATAAATATATATAAGCAGAAGAAAAGTTACATAATATACGATAATTAATGCATTTATGGGAAAAACAATTTAAAAACAAACTAACAATAAGCAAACAGTTTAAAATGAATATAGTAAAGAGATAATTTTAATTAATTATGAGGGTTTATTTTAATGTTTTTTTAAAGGTCTCAATTTTTTTCAGTTCTCACTTTAACAGATAATTCATTAAACCATTTCACATCATTGAGAAACAATTTTTCCATGTTTGCAACAAAGAACATCATCGAGAAACATTTTTGCATGTTTTTTGCATTTTTGCAAGTAGTAAATTAATAATAATAAATAAGTTTTCAGCCAGTAAGTTACTAATTAATCTATTTTTTCGTAGCAGCAGACAGAGAGGATAAAACGCCATACTTCCGTCCTCGCACATCACTCTTGCCTCGTCAAATTTTATATCTTTCACGTTGCGATGATTTATTTTCATTTATCATCATCATCATCATTGGCTCCATAGCCCACTGTGGGCCATGGCCTCCTCCAACATTCCTCTCCATCTTCCTCTATCCTGACATGTACTCCTCCAATCCCTGATGCTTATATTCACGTTTTGCTGCACTCCATCCAGCCATCGGAGTTTGGGTAAGTAACGTTATTATCTATTTTCATATATATCAATCTGAAATATGTATATAATCAAATGATTTTTGTGTCAATGTGCTGCAAATTAGAGCATCAAAAGTGATGAGTGTTTAATTCCGAAGGTTAATGATAGAAAAATGGTTCTTTGACAAAATTTCGACTTAGGCTAAAACTGATTTAAGTGCTTGTGTCCGCCGACTCTAGTCTAGATTTATATTGTAGAGGGTAAGTGATGACTCGATTAACATATGATTACAATGGTATAAATAATAATCCGGTCATGATACCCTATAGAACGCGTCAAAAGCGTAAAAAAGGTTTAATGTAAATGTGTAGGTAGGATGTGTAAACGCATTATAATTTTTCCGAATGAAATAAAATTCACCGTACACGTACCTACCTACAATAAATGCTTCTAATAATAATAAAAAGCAAGCATGTAAATTACACTGTTGCGCATGAAAAAATGTTGCCAGTCGGACCGTGACAGTTATTTTATTTTAATTCTTTCGGCTTTTATTTTAAATTAATGTTCTCTTGTGTAAGATAGCATCGGAGCATGGCAACACCGAACCGACTAATTAACAGATAAAAAACAGCGCTCCATTTTTATTTATAAATTATGTTGTTGATTTTTAATAGATAACGTTTATCGTGTATTAGTCGCGCGGGGATTCAACCAAAAACGGGTCATTCGCTGTAATATCGGAAATATTAACAAATCATCCATGTATTTGTAATCTTTTTTTAACAATCCTTTTCACATCAGTTATAACTACTGTATAACTTTTTTCTCAATCGGATATGAAGACTTGTTAAAGACGCTTATATTGCATAATCATCACCATCACCATCATTACATTATCATCATCATCCATATTTTCGTCATCATCTTCGTTATCATTGTCATCATAAGCATCATCATCTTCGTTGTCATAATCATCATCATCATCATCATCATCATCTTCGTTGTCATAATCATCATCATCATCATCATGTTTGTCATAATTGTCATCATAATCATCATCATCATCATCATCATCATCTTCGTTGTCATAATCATCATCATCATCATCATGTTTGTCATAATTGTCATCATAATCATCAGCATCTATGTCATCATCATCATAATTATCAACTACGACATCATCACTGTCATCATTTTTATCATCATCATCATCATCATCATCATCGTCGTCGTCGACGTCGTCATCATCATCGTCTTCATCATCATCGCCAACGTCGTTGTCTTCATCATCGGCAGCATCACCATCATCTACATCACCGTCGTCATCATCATCATCATCGTAATCATCGTGATCATTGCCTGCTCATATAGTAATTTTCGCCACTGCCACTATTGTTACAGGTAGTCCTCCAGTCGTGAGCGCCAACCTCTCGCGTCGCTCTCAACATTCTTAGTGGCACAATCTTCTCGAGATCTTCCCCTTAGTCGCGTCTCTCAGGCTTGCTGATGTAGTGTCATATGTGGGAAACTTGGAGAAGGTATTCTTTGGACATATCCGGTTACGCTTAATCGAATGATATGTGGTGTAGTCACAAAGTTCCCATTGTTCATTTTAATGTGTAGCTCCAAAAAAGATGTAATTTAAAAAAAATTTCAGTCATCATATTCGACATCTGCTGTGTAGGCCGAAGTACCAACGATTGGACGAGTTTTTATTTCTGTGTAAATTTTCTATGTGTACGTTAATAGGGATTCTAGATATGTAAATGAATTTACTGTCTGGAAAGAGTAATTTTTGCAGTAAGGGGATTCGCAACTCACTGGCATGTACCTACTTGGCATTCTCTTGGTTCGTTACAAGACCCATTTTTTGCTGCTGTATGCACTTAATAACAAATAATTTCAATGCAACCCGAACAATTTAATATCTTGCCAGAGTTCCGACGCATTATCTCCTCGCAAAAACGAGCATACATAATACTAAAACACAGATTTATTGCTAAATAATTGCCTCGCACTAGCCGGTACTGAAGACGCCGACATCAACCGTACAATCTGAGTAATGGATAATGTGTGCCTTATTATAATATAGGTCGGCCATCTCGTATAAACTTATCACGTATTGATTTCCTCGGCCCGACATTTCGAGGCTTAAGCCATGTATTCACTAGGGGACAAATCGCGAAACATTCCGCTCGACATGTCGCATCAACATCTACGCTCATGTTTCGGGGACAATGACGCGGCCATTTGACGTGTACACACCGGGACTCGCATATCTTGTCGCGGAAATGTCATCTAATGAGGTTATGGATGACAGCTGCGGTATCCCATTTGGCGAAA
>JADDOH010015299.1:0-28910 GCA_016648135.1 Agrypnia vestita
TTAGCGGTGTTTCGGCTATATATAGTCAGGAGACGTTACGATAGTATCATCATCATCATCATCATCACTAGCGGTGGTTCAGCTATATATCGTCAGGAGGCGTTTCGATAGTATCATCAACATCATCATCATTAGCAGTGTCCCAGTTATATATCGTCAGGAGACGTTTCGATAGTATCATCAACATCATCACCATAGCAGTGTCCCAGTTATATATCGTCAGGAGGTGTTTCAATAGTATCATCATCATCATCATCATTAGCAGTGTCCCAGTTATATATAGTCAGGGGGCGTTTCGATAGCATCATCATCATCATCATCATCATTAGCGGTGTTTCAGCTATATATCGTCAGGAGTCGTTACGATAGTATCATCACCATCATTAGCGGTGTTTCGACTATATATAGTCAGGAGACGTTACGATAGTATCATCATCATCATCATCATCACTAGCGGTGGTTTAGCTATATATCGTCACGAGGCGTTTCGATAGCATCATCAACGTCATCATTAGCGGTGTCCCAGTTATATATCGTCAGGAGGTGTTTCAATAGTATCATTATCATCATCATCATTAGCAGTGTCACAGTTATATATAGTCAGGGGGCGTTCCGATAGTATCATCATCAGCATTGGCGGTGTCTCAGATATATATCGTCAGGAAACCTTACGATAGTATCATCATCATCATCATCATCACTAGCGGTGGTTCAGATAAATATCATCAGGTGACGGTTCGATAGTGACAACATCATCTTCATCAGTGAAGGCAGGGTTCCAGTTACACATCAGCCGGAGAAAATTAGGCAGATCCCATCATCATCGATGGCAGGATTCTAGCTGTACACCATTTGGAGAAAATACACCGACATCCCTGGCCAGGGGCTAGGCATATCCCTACTGTCCAGATCCACCTTTCCATCTACTAATACGAGGGGTCATGGCCTCGTGAAACCACATGGCAACCAACCATTACAAGTATTTATTTATGTATTGTATATGTATGTATATGTATGTATATTATATTTTATTAGTATGTATCTATTCGCACGTAGTGTATGAGGGGGCTCTTCACGGGTGGCACAACACCCGTGCGGATGTCTTCCCTCGTCTGGAATGGATTGAACGTATTGATGCATACCAGATTATAATAAGTACTACCTGGGAGGGTGATTGCAGTCACTGTAGTGTCGCGAATGGCCAATGGGCTGTAGTTGCTCACAGGCGAGGGTTGGGGAGCCTAGGAAACTCCCCTTCCCCACTCGCATATTTTTGACTTGACAGGTGGCCCGGGACCATCTTTACAGTAGCTTCAGTATATATACCGTAGTTTAACTTAGTTTAACCTGGAGGAGTTGGAATTCGGGGGGCAAACTGGCTCTGAGCCCGGACGCCAGACACTGACGCGAGGGATGGTGCGGTACTTTGCACAGAAGAGGCCCAACATGAAAAGGCGCATCCAGGCTCAGGTCAACGTATCCGGAACTCGTGTCGGGAGAAGGAAGATGGGATCAGTCACCGATGAGCCTTTGGGTATGGAGGAGCCGAATTTAAAGCAACCACATTTTCCGCGTACACATACATTTACACATACCTTCTACAAACCCCTTATCCATTAGAACCCAACGTACCACTAGAATGAGACATAGGGCCAGATACAGGTGACGGAACTTAGGCCGGCTAGTAAATAAACGTAACAATGTAATTGATATAAAGATAATGCAGAGTAAATATAAAAGATCGTAAGGAATAAGCACAGCGAGATAACGGCGGAAGATAAAATTATTAATCAGCGAGGGCGTCGAAGACGGAATCATCCATAGGAGCGGCTACGAAGGACTCGAGGGCTTTCAGGGGATCTATGTACTCTATATGTGCATGCGCATGTGATAACGGCACGTCACTAACCTTTCCAGTGGATGGCGGTCGATCCCATACAGGTAGGACAATGGGGGATCGAGCGGAGAGGGCATGGAAGCAGAGGATCGCGCACTCTGGAAGCGCAGCTACACCAGATGCAGTGGTTTCAGTCCGTAGGAATGATAGGTAAATAATATAGGGCCACGGAACATAGTATGTTTAGCAATTGCACCGTAGGGCTTAATTGACGTGCTAGGTAGTTTTGTTTGCGTTTTCCATGAACATTCACGAACTTCATACCCCAGTATTTAATTTAAGTTTAGCTTGCGTTAGGGTTACCACAAAACCAATTCATCCCCTATAGTTCGAAACAAAAAATTACACAACGTGAACTGGGGAGGTCTTGAATAAAGCGAGGGTGTTTGGAAATACTACGTTAAAAACCGTAGAGCCTTCACCCAACGTAGATAGATAGCTTGTTTGCCTCTAACAAGGCGTAAACTCAGTTAGGAGTAGGATCGAGCTGAAAGGCGAAGAAGAGGAGCCGTCACAAGTTTAATTTTATTTTATGTTAAATGTACTTGTTAAACTAAAAAAAAACATTACATAGATAAGTCTATATATCCGTGAATGGACATTCACCGCATTCCCGGGACCATTTTATGTGCGAAAGCTCCCATATTGGCCCTACTCATACGTCGCCAGGTTGACAATTTTGTACTCTAAAGGCCATCTCCGTGTCACGTCGTGTAAAGGGCGACGCAAACCACAATAGTCTATTCTCCATCCGCAAATTTTTTATTTTAGTTTTTATAATTTTTATTATTATTATTGTAAGATTTGAATCATACATGTCTTTTAATAAAGTTTCATAAACATTATTTCTTGCTATATTATTTTTATACAGCGGTGACCGAGTATTCCACAGACATTCGTGTTTCCTATAATAAGTTACGAAAAGTAATGTTTTGTCATCTCCCCAGCGTGCCATATTTGTTTCATTTGTCGCGGACTGAGAAGATCGCATCGTTAATCGATACTAACCTCTAATGACATTCATGTGCACATAAGAAAGCCTGTTCACACATGCTCAAAGAATACCCTTTCCACCCGCAAATCAAATGAGCATGCTAATTACTAGAAATGTGCGTACACACATGCTACTAAGCAGCAATACCTCAAGAAGCTCAATACTGCGTATGCTCGTGTCCCACTAATGAGCATGTGTATCAGTACCTTTAGTGTTTAAATAATGCCGAACTGGGTGACGAAAGCGTGGGGCCGATATAGGAGCTATTGTTTTTATATCGTCTCCTATATTGTCTCCTATATTGTCAAGAAATCGAACAAGAAAAGTTCAAAAGAGTTAGTACCTACCTATCTTACAGCATCTAAAAATGGTCAATATATTTTCATAATAAATTGTAAGTATTGTTGTTTTGAAAAAACTATTCAAAAATAACATCTACCTGCTATATAAAAAATACCTTGTATACAGTGTTTATGGATACATTTTGAAAAAATATTGCCATGTACGTAAAGAAGAATATGGAGAAAAACATTATTTCTTTTAATATTTTTTCACACACGTGGGTGAAGGGGCACTTAGAGGAATTGGAGATGATAAAAGCCTGTCAATCATCCCCGTATTCTTGTGATACCACAAATGAGAGAATCTTTATAGGGGTAAATCCCTACCCCGTAAAAAAAGCAGGAATGTATCATCGCAGACATGTCAACATGCCGCGTTTTATATTAATGATAAACCCAATTCTTTTTCTCGAGATGTTTCTCATCTTGAGCACAGAAAAATATATTTGTATGCTATTATTTCATCGTGAAGGTTTCCTGAGCTCAAAATAATTACATTTACTATATTTCGTTTGGGAAAAGAGTCCCTTAAGAAAACCTTTTTACAAATATATATATATATGATAAAAACGCTAGAATGAGCGTTATTCGGGTACGTAGGGGTTAGTTAATATAGAATAAAAATACAAGAATGCTATTGAACAAAATGTGCACGATTTTATTTTATTTCGACAGTCAATCGGCAGGATTAAATTTTTCTTGAACTAGTGATTAGCCTTAATTTAAAGTGTATGAGTGGAGGAGATGAATGTATTTTTCTCATGGTCCTAGAGCGCAACTGAGCAAAAATTAAAACGGTGGGCGAACTATTTATTATGTATTTAAATCGGGGTAGAGGAGGTGGGTAGCTAGAGGGAGGGAGAAGCCCAATTACTGTAGCGAAACACAAAAATACTCAAGCTCGAGAAAATCGTATAAATGTATTGTATCCTCACCTCATCATCCTGTATATAAAACCAGCGTTACGGCATCATATGTTGTTTTTTAAAATCTATTTTGGGAGTTTTTTATGTGGTAAATATACGAATATACGAATACATACCAAAGAACATAAAAATTATGATGCATGAAGCGTATTTAAATAGTAAAATAGAATACGTGATACCTTTCGGGGGAACCGGAAACAAAACATAGCAAAATCGACTTCAAAGACACCAAAATAATATACTAAAAAAGTAACCCATTAAAACCAAGTTTTTACAATACTCCCTTTTTCATTTTCGGGTTTCGTGTCTACCATACGCGTCGGAATCTCCATACTGAGTTGTATGAAAAAACCATTAAAAATTTAAAAATCCAAAATTATTTGATAGATCTTCTTGATCGTCGCCACGAGTCTACTTGCAAAGTTTCAGCTCGATTGGATCATGGGAAAAGGGTCAAAAATCGATCAAAAGTTTTTTCGACGGCAAGCAAGCAAGCAGACGCCACGAGTTAAAAGAAAGGAAGTAAAAATGGTTAACAACTTGAAATTCATAACACCGACTGAAAAAATCTACCAAGCAACACAGTAACTTTACATCAATAACTTTATAAAGATCGAAATGCCAATACATGTTTACAAACAAGCTAATGGCCAAATAAATGATAGGGACATTAAATTACAAAAAAAGACATGAAAAAATCAGATCAACATTGCATTAGAACATCTCGAAACCTTCACGTAAATCATGCTAAGACTAAAACAATTCATCTGTAATGGACTGAAACAATCTAATGACTTGCTACAAAATACAGGACGATTAAATTTTCACAGATATAAAAAACCAACCCATAAAAACCATGTTTTTATTACACTCCCTTTCTGATTGAATTATATTTCATGCCTGCTGCACGCGTTGGGGTCATTACTCATTTGTATTGATTCCAATTTAAAAAACCAATAAATTTTCGAAAAATCCAAAATTATACTATAATTATTAAATATTTTTAAACAAAAATTTGTTAGATCATTTTTATCGTCACCACGAGACTGCTTGCAAAGTTTTAGCTCGATTGGATCGTGGGAAAAGGGTTAAAATCGATCCAAAGTTTTTCCGGCAGACAACAAACCGCAGACGCTACGAGTTAAAAGAAAGGGAGTAAAAAGGCCACAGATATACTAAGAAGTACATATACATAAAAACAAATAACTGAAATCTATTTTTCTCTCTTTCCATTTTTAAAAAAGAAACATTTTTAAATTCTTTATATCAGTTTCTCCGCCGTTTGTACGTGTGTGTGGAAATGTCTTAAAAGTGAAAATTAACACGCTTCCTGTTATACAATCGAACTGAAATTTTGCACGTCGACTCGATAACAACGCATTTTGATAACTTATATTTGATAATTCGGTATGCACGGTTATTGTGGTTGTTGAAAAATGGGAAAAATATGGCACCTCTAACTATTATTCGATCGTGAAACTCGATTTCATTCAGTTTTAACTGTTTCAGCCGCTGATCTGCGAGGGGTGGCTCTATTCTCTATCTAAAAATCACGATTTGTAGAGTTTTAACTTTTCAATATTTTGGCGTTTTTACTTTTTTAAATAAATAATTTAATAATAAATAAAGAAAATAAATAAAAAAATATTTATTTTCTCCAAGATGCTAAGAACGGCGCTCGAAAGGCTAGGTTCCTCAATAATCACACTTGGGTGACGTCATTAGGATAAAGCAGTATAGGTGAAAATTAGTTGCTCCTAGAAGCATCCATCCTATACAGGAAGTTTGAATGACATCAAATGAAAAATTCTGCATACAGGTCTTTTTCTTGCATATAAAGAACTAATAATGAAAACATTGTTTTTCTGGGTTAAATTATTAATAGTTTTTTTATTATCTATACGTTTTTATATGTTGTATGTAAATTTAATTTTCATAGACCCGTCTCTTTTTACTCCCTCTACATTAACTCATGGCATCTGCTTGCTTGCCGGCTTGCCGTCAAAAAAAACTTTGGATCGATTTTTGACTCTTTTCCCGTAATCCAATCGAGCTGAAACTTGGCAAGTAGACTCGTGGCGACGATCAAGATCTATCAAATTTTCGTTAAAAAAAATTAATAATTATAATATAATTTTGGATTTTAAGAAATTTTTAGGTTTTTTCAAATTGGAATCATTAGAAAAGTTTGATTACGGCGGCGGCGGCTCGATAACGTCGCGGAATATTTTCTAAATTTGAATTACTCCGTCGGTATGCATAATAGGTACTTCACTACGAATGTCGAAAATTTAAATTGACTGACAAATGTTTTTGGAATTCAATCTTCAAAGCATGAAGTGTCTTATCAAAGCTCAAAACATCCGACATTTTAGAAATATATTAAATTACTGTGAGTTTAGTGTTATGTTATATGTTTTAATTCGTCTTTAATTATTGTTATATTTTACAAAGAAAGGGAGTATAATAAAAACTTGGTTTTTATGGGTTACCTTTTTATAAAAAAATAATCGGTTTGTCGTGCAGTTATGGGACACGTGAGAATTATGTATCTCTTTCGTTTAGCATTCAATTTGTTATAAGTTCGATTGAACAGACTTGTAAGAAAGAGTTGGTAAGCTCTTTGGAATGTACTGGGGAAGTTGCTAGTTGTTGCCGACTTCCGGCGATCCGTGATAATATAATACGAGGGAAACAAAATATTAAAGGGGAGAGTTTCGAAGGCACTGGTGGCCAATCCATCACGCCTGTTGGTAGCAAAATGAAGTTAATCTTAACCATGGAAAATTAGAAATTTGGTCTTCGATCATGAAAACAAAACTCTTTAATTTTTTTCAGCGCGATATAGTGTAACTATAACTTAAATAATAATAACGATACACAATTAATTAACTAGCTGTAACCCGTTAAAAATGACGGTACATTTACATGTCGGTTCCTAGGGAATTTAAGAACACATTCATGTGTATAAAGTTGTAATTTTTCAGAACAAAGTTCTGTGAAATTTTTAAATCCAAATTAATTAATCAATTATAAAGAAATACAGAAAAATCCAATTCACGAAAAAATATTAGGTTACTGCTATCCCAGTAGTAACCTTATTTTTTTTTGTGAGTAAGATTTTTCTGTATTTCTTTCTAATTGATTAATTAATTTGGTTTTAATAAGTATTTATTTTATTAAAAAAATGTATTTTTGAAAACAAAATTCGAAAAAAAAATTTTTCACTATAAAAATAACTTACGGACGTAAGACGAATTTACGAGGACAGACTGACCGACGAACGGACGGACAGACAGAAAACAAAATTATTATTATAATTAGTTAATGAGCTCACCAAAATGTGGCGCTAGTTTCCTACCAAAGTGATTTTGTACTCTGGGTAGTATTAAAACTAAACATGTTTTTTTTTAAACCAAGCTTATGTTTAAACGTAGGTACTATAAAGTTATAAAAAAATTTTAGGACAAAAATTGTTTGTCTCACTCTCCAAACAAAAGCGTAGGCGCTTTCCATGATGAAAGGCATTGACAAAGCCATTATTAATACTAATATGTAATTACTAGCTGTTCATATCCGGCGTTGCACGGGTTAAGGATTAAATTAAAAATAAATTTCTGGCGGAAAACAAAGGTTCCATTGTTTAACAAAGCCTCTAATTAAAACAATGTTTCTATTAAATAAAGGCTGGGGTGGATAAGATGTCTGGGGAAAAAATATGGCATATTATTTTCGTCGGGAATATGTATGCAAAATTTGGGTCCAATCGGTCAAGCGGTGTACATTTGTACAGAAAATATATCTGGGGGAGGTGATGAGTTAGAGGGGAAAGGGAAAATGTCACCTATATTACCCGACTGGTCCTAAAGAATAACTATACAAAATTTGGGTCAGATCGGTCAAACGGTACAGATTTGCAAGGAAAATATATGGTGGGGAGGGTAGGGTAAATGGTGCGGGGGAAAATGTCACCTATGTTACCCACTGGGTCCCTAAGACTACATATCAAAATTTTAGTCAGATCAGTCAAACAGTGTAGATTTGTACCTCAGAAAATATATTGGGAGGGGGAGGTAGACGGGAGGGAAAAATGTCATCTACATACCCGCCTTGTCCTAAAGATTAAGTATGCAAATTTTTTATCAGATCGGTCGAACGGTAAAGATTTGCATGCAAAATATGTCAGAGGGAGGGGGCTAAAAGTGGAGGGAGGAAATGTCACCTATGTTATCCACCGGGTCCCTAAGAATACGTGTGCAAAATTTGAGTCAGATTGCTCAAACGGTACATATTTGCATTGAAAATATATCAGGGGGAGGGGAAGGGGTAAAAGAGAGGACGGAAATATCGCCTTTGTTATTCGCCGGGTCCGAAAGAATAAGTTTCCAAATTTTTCAGTCCGAACGGTACAGATTTGCTTAGAAAATATATCAAGGGGAGGGAAACGGGTAAAAATGGAGGAGAGAAATGTCATCTATGTCAGCAAAATTTGAATCTAATCGAATAAACAGTGTAGTTTTATATGGAGAACAAACAGAGAGCAGACTTTGAGTTTCATATGTACGTATAGATTATTTTTATATTCCCTGTTCATAAACCAATTAAACATTAAACGAATCAATTTTCTATAATATTAATGCGTATACATAGAGAAAAATGCCGTTCATGGAAAGATACCACACAGATGGTTTCGGTGAACCACCGTATAATGCAAGCAAGGGTCATTTTTGAAATTGCATTGTTTAGAACCAGACAATAGATCAAGTTTTCTTGTATAGGAAACCATTAGTTTTATAAAATTGACTGTAACGTGTTCCACCAGCATTTTTTCTGCGTACTGGTCAATAAATTCAGATATTAATGATATGCTTATCAGTTTTCTGATATGATAAGAATATCATTAATAATTAATCTCCTCTTACAGACAGCTTTGGTTCTTTGTAATTATTACAACCAACCAAAACTGCCTGTAAGAGGAGATCTAGAAAAACTTCCATAGATTTATTTTAGTCCCATCCGGTTGAATTTAATGACCGACAGGACCAACCATTAATGCAAATAGCAAGAATCTACTCTAGAATAATAGAGGTAATGTCTCATAAATGTTATTGTGTTAATTAAATTGACATATTTGTCAATTTAATTATCTCGCCAATATCATAATGTCTATAGACTAAAAGGTTGTCTATAATTAAGTATTCCTTAGTAGGTAATTAAAACTAATGTATAATTGAAAATTTAATATATGATTGATTGATATTTTGTGCCTTTGAATATTATATTTTCGACCAAATAAGTTAAGGTAGGTACTTCTTACTATGTGTGCTGAATTATATTTTAATGTATAGATAATTACACAAGGTATATGTAAAATGAAGATATTTCATCCTAAATGTAATGTAAGGATGTAAATGTAAGTTATCTATATTAATAATAATGTTAGGTATTAATATTTTTTTATGATAATAAAATAATTGTAACTGAAATAAATAATATATTTTTTATTTTGGGCGTCTACCAGTATATGTATTTTTAATCTACTATCAAATCAAATCACCTTTCAAGATGTATTAAAGATGACCCACATAGACGAAGCTATTTTTTAAACGGAAAAGTAGTTATGGAAATCTTTGAATGCTTACAGGGCCTATGGCCTGGCTGGATCAAATAATCATGTTACATAATGTAACGTTCACCGATTCGCCCATAATCGATAATTAATATATATTGACAGGCGACAATACCTTCTGGGTACGAAAATCAATTAATTGTGTTCTTAAGAAAATTCGAACCGTCTCAAAAAATATTGTCAAATCACCTGCTTAATTTTTCAACATATACGGTCGCGGGATCATGGCTATTGGAGGCAAATGAAACACAAAAAAATATTTTAATTTTAATTTTTAATCGGTACACAAAATCACTGGACACGAATTTAATCGAAGCAATGTTCTTAAGTTCACATCAATTGTTTCTAGAATATATGACACAGTTTTGCACTAACTAACGATACAATAATCTTTGCTGCAATTTTGTGTATCGCTAGGTAGATTCGCTACGTTTCGCATATAAGTATCGCACGCGCCGATTATCTGTCGCTTTGTCATACTGATAGCCACACCGCCGCCTTGTATTCGTCGAAATGTCACAATGATGTGATAGATGTCAATAGATGTCACAATAATCGTTCGACGCTGCCGAGTATTTATAATTATTTGTCGCTTCTTAAATTTTCCGAGATAATTTAGTCAATTATGCATTCAAGTAGAATGTTCGAAAGACTTCGATTCCATTGTAATTTTTTTATTTTTACTTTATTTTGTTTTTTAACATACAGACCGTCAACAGGTCATTGATGACCCTAATAGATGGTCATTTAGTGACATTAGAGTACAAATTTGAGTATTTTGTAAACATTTGAATATGATAATATATAATATACTTTTTACGGTTAAATAATAATTAATAATGAAAATGAATATTTTTTTTACATACAATTATTTTACGTTAATATACATCGCAACTCAATATATTTAAAAAAAAAATAAATCAATAAGTTTGTTTATGTGTATTTGTGATAGTATTGGGGGGTGTCTAGTTTGTTATTGACTATTTTGTAGAGAGTCATTAGGTCTGTAATATTTCTTCTTTTGTTTAAGGAGATTAGGTGAAAAATTTTGAATCTCTTGTCGTATGTATCGAGTGAATCACTTAGTTCCTTGTCTATATGTCAAAGGTTTAAGGATTTTTTTTTGGATTTTTTCTACTCTATTATTGTGAATATCCTAATTGGGTGATCAGATTGTTGACAAGATTTCTAATAAGCTTCTAATTAGGGATCTGTACGTAGTAATTGAAACTGGAGTATCAGAAAATTCTTTCGTTGTAATATGAACTATTCAAGTTAAAATACCTCTCCTCACGGTATCTCCGGTATCTCCTCGGTAACTTTCTAATACTTTTCCGTAAAATTGATATAATTGAAATAAAATTCAATTGCTGTTTCAAAATTGTTTTAATGGATTGATTTCCACCATTATTCTATCACCATTTTCAATTAGTGAATTGGTGGTAATAACATTTTCTTCCTTAATCGTAGTTGACGATATTCCAAAGCGATTGTCGTCTTCAATGACTTAAAAACGGTTAATCTGTTCGTACTTCGTTGGTGAATTTTCCTAATAAACTTCCAAAGAAGCGTTTATAATTTTAACATCTTTTTAGACCAAGTTTATTCAGAGACTAAATTGAAGAAACTCGAATTTGACAGAATCTGAAATCGCAAAAGCAGGATAAATTCTATGCTTGATTATAGTGCGTCAATTGTAGATTTCAAAACGTACACGTTAAAGCGGGTTAGACTAGTCCGGAAAAATAGAAAATTCGAATAATTATAAAAATACGAGCATAATTTTAAATCGAACACGACAAAAACGAATATGCCCAATACAAAATACGAATAGGTACCTCATTTACGCGACATTAGGGAAAAAATATTTTAGCAGCCTACGGATATCGTCAATGTCAGAAAAATAGGACCCGAAAAATGCCTACAATAAAAAATGAAACATTTTTATTTATCAGAAATCGTATTTCAGTAATTTTAGCAAACCGCTCTTTTAAACATAACCGCTCGTTTCTATAAGAGAGATAATACCTACATTGAAGTTGTAATAAGAATAAAAATCTTATTACTCCCTTGCTTTTCACTCGTAGCGTCTGCGGTTTGCTGTCTGCCGGACTTTGGATCGATTTTTAACCTTTTTCCCGTGATCCAATCGAGCTGAAACATTGCAGGCAGACTTGTGGCGATGATAAAAATGAGCTAACAAATTTTCTTTTAAAAAATGTAATAATTATAGTATAATTTTGGAAATTTTAATGTTTTTTTCAAATTGGAATACAAATGAGTAATAAACCAGAGGCGTGCAATAGGCACGAAACTTTATTCAACGAGAAAGGAAGTATAATAAAAACTTTGGTTTTTATGGGATAGTTTTTTTTACAATATTTTTGTATGAAAGTATGTTCTAAGAACACAGTTACTGGGTTTAAAAAAATTGCACATTGAAAAATATAATATAGAGGTATCATTACCAGTTGCGAAAGCTATGTATACTAACTTGTTAATGAGAAAAAAATAATAACATATGTCTCTAGCAGGGGCCAGTAGAAACTATAGCCATAGAACTTTTCAATAATTTCATAATTTCTAGATGTTCTTACGATGGAATTGGTGAACGTTGCAGGTTGTAAGCCCTGAGGCATCGTATAACAAACTTCCATCAACTTTTCTCATATATAAATAGCTTCGTCTCTGTGAGACTTCTATAATTTACCCTTAATTGAAAATCTTATTGTTTTTATTATATATGTACACCCGATTCTTTTTTTGCACGGAGGATACGTTCCAGAGACTATTGTGTAAAATTGGAGATAGGTACCACCAATTTACGCATTCTCCGAATTCCTTGTAACATGTCATAATACTATCGAAAGACCGTGAATGGCCTATAACAATCTGGGGTGGTGTGCAACCTTCGGGAAATGTCTACAGCCTGGTACAACCGAGAAGCAACGAGGACCCTTTTCTAAACACCAGAATAATCTAAAAATAACGAAAATATCAGCATATTCGGGCATAAATACGACGCCGGCCGCGGGGCAAGAGTAGTTGTGGTGTTGACAGTTCGTTCGGTGTAAAATCGGCCGCGAAGTACGCGCAAGACGACGCCCAGTAGGTCAGTCGTGAGAAAATCGAAGCGATAAATAAAGCGAAAAATAGAGCAAAGTAGCTAATTGGCGAAATAAATAAATATCGCGAGTAAGAACTGAATGAAATATTCTAGTGAATTTTAAAAAGTGTTACCCAGCGATAATAGAGTGATCATTTAAGATTGATATAAAGTGCAAAAAAGTGTAATTTAATGAATAACGTTAAGTTTAATTCGTTTTAAGTGACTTTTTACATTGAATAGTTAATTAATCATTAATTAATAAATCGCTATAGCCCCATAGCCACGAAACGAAAAGTATGTTGTCTCGGCAGTGTCCTTGAGACAAATACCTACGGCCGCTTGGTACTTAAACTTGGTTAAACACGCACCAGGGCTGCTCATTGACTGACTCTTTGGTATTTGGGGTGCCATAATTGACGTAAATGAATGCGCGGGAGCGTCTTGCACTGCTTGCGTCCGTACGTTACTGCAGCCTTGCGGCGACCACGCAGACCGAAGTACACCGAGATTTGGAATATCGTCGTTTCGGCTCTTTGTATGAAGACGTTATACTGTTACTTTACTATACTGTGACAGTATGATGCGATATATTTATATACGGAAAAAAGTTTATCTAATTTCTATGTTGAATTGTGGCGCTTTTGCTTCTTATCTCCTAAAATATCAATTTTTTTACAAATTAATAAATACCAGCCCCGAAAAAATCCCCACGAATATGAAAACATATCCACGACAGGGCTTTGGAGGGGAGGAGAGGCGGGCGGAATGATACATGTGCGAGTGTTTATTTTTCACTTTCTCGGTCCCCCCGACCTTACGGGATATTTAGGATTTGGCCGCACCTCGCGCCGAGATACTGGGGGCGTATAAACTCGGGGGTGAAATGAAACTTTAACGCGCAAATGTGGCGATCTCTTCAAATGTTTATGATTTCATATGAAAAACAACTTTACTTTATGGTTCGGTTAAAAAGAGGACTTTGAATTTACGCGCGCCGAAAAGAGTACGCGACTGCTCTGGCCGGGAAACATTTTTAAACGTATTAAGGCTCCAGATCACTGTAAAAAAAATGTAATTTTTTTTCTGCTACCTGGCCACCTTTTGCTGATGAGTCTCTGGATGTCGAGGAGCTGTTGTATGGTTCAGGAATAGCCGAGTAATGGTGAAAAACAAAAAAGAGACAAATAAAAAATTTAGTTTGTATGTTGAATTTTGAATGCGTTTTTCACGAAACTACGATTTTCAAACTGGTTAACAATATATTTAAAAAACTGTTAATCCGATTTGCATGCGCCAAGTCTTAAACTATTCGAAAATCCAGTCTCTATGACGCCTCGTACGGATTTTTTTTTATAAAGGGCCGGCCCCCGTGAAATTTTTACATGAAAATCGGAAAAAAATTCTCTGGTACGCCATTTTTTTGAGATATCGAAATTCCCCTAAGAAATGCTGTAAACCTATATGTCTAGTTTCTAAATATATTTCTATTTTATTTTTCTGAGGAACCGTATGGCTTAATCTCTGTCAACCGCCGAGCAGCAAGTTCGTCGAAGTGCCCTCTTAGAAGCAGCGTACTCCGCAAACTATACTTTAGTTTCAAGTATAAAAATTTGTATACAGTCTCCTATGTGTATTAGGAGTATTAATAAAAAAATCCATTTATCATTTGCTTGAAAATAATTATGAAAAGTACACTCTCGAACCGCGCACAAACCGTGGTGTGGGGTCTGAAACCTTTTTGTTTCGATCTCTTATTTGCCTATTTTAATTTTATTTATCGTCGGAGTACAGTGAGTTTGTAGATGTATTTCACAACACATCGACTGACAGATACTTTAAAAAGAAAATGCAGTGAATAATTATCAAACAGTGATAGTTTATACATTAAAATCTGCTGATGTTTTACTGTTTTAATCATAGGTTTGTTGCCTTTTTCATTTTTAACATCATACAGAGTTTCATTAAATTAATTTTCTGCGTATATTTTTTATTTACGTACTTAATTGTTTTTTTATAATTTGTGATTGGTATTTTGATTGCTTCATAGTGTAATTTCCTTAATAACGCTTAAACGACAAGGATGCCTTTTTGTTTTTTTTACTTATTTTTTACAAATAAATAAATCATCATGATCATTTCCATCCCTATAAGAGCATGTCAGTTTTCGGTAAATCGATTTACCGACAAATATGGCTAAATTCAATTGTCAAATTATCTGTAATCTTTTTTCACTTTCTAGTGAATTATAGATATAATAATATTTTTACACTACGATATTTTGCGAAATTTGCAAAAAGTAGAATTATGATGTTTTTTGTTTTATGGTTGGTTTACCCTGAATTTCGTGGAATTTTCTGTGGCGTAATATGTATAATGAGCGCAATGTGTTGGGGATCCGAGACTGACCATGGCGAAAATTACAAGCCCAACTTAAGGTTCTTCATTGATTATTAATATTCATTACGCTCACCCACGGTAGGAATATGCCGAGCCTACAACGATTTATTCACCGACATTGACATCTATCATGTGTCTCTATACCACCTAAAATCTCAAGTGAACATAATTCTACGTCGTAACATTGTATTAAAAGATGCAATTCTGCGATGTAAGATATAAATAAATTTAGACTCATCTTAATATGTTATATTTAATATTGTTATTTAATTTATTATGTTTTATTCATTACTGTCACGTCACTAATTATTCTTTTATTTTAATTAACTTATATTATTATTATGTATTATTTCAAAATTCTTTTTATGTGAAATATTCTAGGATATAAGTTAATAAGTTAATTACTATTTATTAATACTCTCATACATATATACATTTCATTTTCTTATATCTGTTAATATTTCCAAACAAACAAAAAAAAAATATCTTTGTTATTTTAAGCAAGGCTAAGTCTAGTCTATACATTGTCTCTTTCAACATTTATTCACAGCAATTTCATCAATTATTAAAATAACCATATCCTAATCAAGCGCCATCTAGTGTATGATGCTCAAATGATTTATAGAATTGTACAAGGGCGCTCTTTGTGTATATTTTAGTACGGAAGATACATAAAATAAAGGCCTGAGAGGAGAAACATTATTTTTTTAAAAGTTTGAGAAACTGTTATTTTCTAACTCCGTTTTGTAACTCATTTTTTGATATCTGTGACAAAGGGAATATTCCCTTCAGTTCTGATGAAAGATCGAGCAGTTAATTCTTTTATGTGATAAAGTGAGACAAGGGAAGAACACTTCTGTTCAGATCGAGGATCACCGTGATGAAGGGGGAATATATCTCCTTGATTTATTGCGATTCAGACCGAGCAAGGGATAAAACAAATGCTGTCGTTCGTGGTGACCAATGATGTTTTCACATTTTTAACATTTTCATAAAATAAAATTGTAACATATATTTACTAGTAAAATGAAACCAGAAGTTCCAGAATTTATGAGAATAATCCAGTCATTACAGATTTGTGTGGACCATACGAGAGATTTCGATAGTGCGTAATTCCTTCTTATTCTACCATCTTGTGACAATGTAAAATATTCATATTCATCCGACTTAAAAAAAACTACACGTACACCGAGCGTACAGCACCGGAACGCGCGTTTGAATTTTAGCATCGTAATGGAAAGATTAGTTAGTACCTACGTATATAATAAACAAAATTACGATACATGTGTAGTACAAAGTATATTTTTTATTATTTTTATTTGGAATTCTAACAGCTTATTAATACAAACAAATTGAACATATGATAAAATAAAAATTTTGAGCCGCATGATTAACCTAAAACACTATATATTGTGCATAAGTAAATGAAGAAACATATGTAACAGATGCAATGAAAAGATCAAAGGGATAACTTACTTACCATCACGCTGTTTCCCCGTAAGGGTAGGAAGACAGGATAGAGCGCCACACTCTTCTGTCCTGATATACAACTTTCGCCTCATCCACATTCATACGGCTTCGCATGCAAGCTCGACGGTTGTTGAGGCTTCTAGCGGGTTGTTTAGGCATCTTCCAGTATCTGGTTAATCTGGTCATGCCACGTCTTCCGCGGTCGCCCTCACTTTCTGGCGCCGCCAACATTTGCATTATATATTTTTCTTACCATTATTTCCTCATTCATTCGCTCAACATGCCCAAACTACCTAAGCGATCCTGTTTTAATTCTATGAATTATGCTAAGATCAGCTTTACATTCATTCCTAATATCTTCATTCTTTACTCTATCATAAATGTATTTGACACACATACGTCTAAGGGATTTCATCTCCACTGCGTTCAGTCTACTTTCATTTCTCTTCTACCAGCTCCAGGCTTCACTTCCATACATCAGTGTCGGTACCACAACTCCATTATGTACCGATAGTTTGGCCTCGGTAGACATACTTCTATTAGAAATTATTGCATTCAAAGCACCGTTCACCCGCAGTCACTCTCCTCTCGATATCTTTCTCAAAATTCTCTCTTCATTCGAATGGATAAAGAGTTCAAAAAAAGAAGATATTAGAATACAATAATGCATGATGGAAGTACGGTAAATTTACTTCCAGAGAGAGAGTAAGGGAGACTGAAATGGATTTCTAGGGGAGAAAGTGTGGGGGAGTAAAGGGAAAATGGGATAAGGAATAAGATCTAACACGGCATAATACCCCAGAAAACACAAACTTGGACAAAAAATCGTTCCAAATGTCGTCTTCGAACCGCGCATTAATTGTGTTATTAATTAATCTCTTAAAAAGTGTTATTTTTAAATAAAAAAGTGTAAAATAAAGTACTTTTATATTCTTTGCTATATTTAAAACAAAAATATTGAAATAAAATATTTTTAGTGTTAAGAATTAAGGTTGTTATTACAGTCGTTAGACATATTTAACTGTAAATAGTTATTTTATACTAGGATATTTTATACGATTTGTATGTTCTGCATCCACATCCAACATGAATCCAAAGGGAATCTTTTTTTATTTTTTTTTTATTTATTTAAAAAAATCCTTGTTTACAAATAAAGATACTTAATACTAATTTAACAAGAAAACATAAGATAAATTACACATTTTTTTTGTTTTGTTTAATTTTTGGATTATGCCACTCTACTAGGCTACGCCTGTCCCAGAGTGGCGTTATAGAACACAATATAATATAGAATCTCACTCACTTCATCAGATTTGACAAGACAGAAATCTTATCAACAGAACCGCATCTTATACTCAGATTAGTGCGGGTGTATATAGAAATATAGAAACATCCCAATTTCAATAGAGATGGCAGTTATAAACTATCAAGTATTTGGCGCCCTGTTCTTACGACATTGATTTGACCCTTGAGAGACGTCGCAGTAAAGTCCGCCCTCTACCTCCGCGGGTAAAGGTTGTCCTCCTGGTGACGTTAAATAAGCATTCAACGAAACGTCGAGAATCGTTTCTCGGAAAAACATACGGTTCGTATAAAATAACCGCAACTATTTACATCTTTAGTGTTATTGCTTCCGTGGTTTTATTCGATAAACATGTGCGTACATTTCTGACAGTAAATTTCGCTACTTATTTTCATAATTAATGAATAAGATATTATTGTACAAGTAATTATTGAAGTCTGTATATTGAGAAACCAGAAACTGCAAACTTTTAGCGATTATTGTCGATTTTGACATGAATAAAACATGTCAAAATCGAACAAAAAAGTGTCTAAAAAACAGCAATCGTACGCGAAATTGCGCGGCATCCGTGAGTGTGTTAACAAAAAATAAATTTACAAGATTTTTAAATATTTCAGCGGACACTTTTCTTACCTTTGTGGCTGTTGGATGTATAGCCAGCGCCCGCCGGAGCTGGTGGGAACTTTTTAGAATTATGCAATTTTCAAAGTTTGAAATGCTCAACAGTATCGGCACCGGCGGGGGGCTCCGGTCCATGCATCTTCCTCAAGTCAAAACTTCAAAGTCCAAACGATAATGTTCCCAGAAGGGAATATTTATTAACGTGGGAGCGGTTAGTGGTGGCTGAACATCTCGCCCGCTTCCGACAAGCCAATTTATAAAGTGAATCTTAAATGTGAAATATAACGAACCTCCTGCGGAAACTTTCACAAAGCTTGTAAACTTCAACGTTAAAATATCATTCGGAAACTACAAGTTTTGTTTTCATTTTTCTCGAAAACAAAATACAACCTCTTCCGCTAGGTTTCTTTAAATGATTGGCCTGTCAGAAAATGCATCTAGCATTTATAGTTATAATTTTTTTATGTTTACAGCATTAATTTGTGGTTGGACATAATTATTAATTTTAATTAATTTAAAAACTTTGTATTAATTTATTAGTAACTCTACGTCTACGGTTTCGATACCACTGTATCTTCATCAGGGCGGTTGAAGATACAATTAGATTAGATTAGATAACTGAGAAATACTAGAAATACAGAAAATGTCTAAAGCCAATATAATTAATAAACAGAAAAGTTTTATGAATAGTCTGCTACTTGATATATTCCCTATTTCGGCGTCCACTTCTCAATTATATATAACTGTAGCCATAGACAAGTAATGGATAGTTAGTTTGCTTCCCTCCTGATGACGATACAGTGGTATCGAAACCGGTAGACATAGAGTTACTAGTTAAATGGTTAATACAAAGTTGTTTAATTCATTAAAATTAAAAGTTTTAAATGTGCGATAACGTAGGAAATATAGTGGCTGACTTGTTTTCATCGAGAGAAACACGAATGTAATTAACAAAGTCATATATGTTTATTAAGCCTCTAGCCCTACATATAAAAAACTCAATGAGGTGGCTTGGACATCTTGGACAGCTTGGACATCATGATAAGTATGTCAGAGGAACGAGTAACAAGAAGTCTCCTCTTAGCAACCCCGGAAGGAACACAGATAAAGCTGGGAGAAACAACAATAAAAAACTATGAAAACATTATGAGGTCTGGACTGGTTTACTCATACAGAAGCAGCAAAATACAGGGGAAAATGGAAGCAACTCTGGGCCCTCGACCCTACTAGGACAAGGGGATGAAGATGATGATGATGACTATTCATCATAAATCATTTGACGTGCTTATTGGTCTAGTGAATAAAGCAACCTGCCTAGGTATCCAGTGGTCATGGGTTTGAGCCTCATTCTAAATCAGCAAGATAGTCCAATTTTTCATAACATAGGCAATTAGTTTATTTTAAGAATAATAAAAAAATGATGTGACGCATATTTCGTGAAAGCAGCCCTTATTTTTGCACCCTTTTATTTGGCTTTAATTTTCTGAATGTCAGTCAGGGATGTCTGTCTGCCAGCGATAGGAACAAATATTATTAACAATATTTGACCAAGAACTTCCTGAACAACAATCGCTCTGAAATTCGGCAGATAGATGCGATCCGGATGACAATACAGTAATCATTATTTTTGATTAACTAAAAATTGGTATAAACCACTTGGAGTGACTTTATGTCTACCGGTTTCGATACCACTGTATCTTCCTCAGCAAACACTAATGGTAGAGAATTATCTTACCAATAAAGTTAAAAGCATGGCCGTCACCACTATTTTTAAGTGTTTTATTTCATTTTAAAGGTCTATTAAAATAGAGATGCGAACACGGAATACACGTCACATAAATATTCTTACTATTTTCAAATTAAACTAAACGCTTGTGCCATAAAAGTAGGAATAACTTGCTGGTCTGGAATGAGATTTGAACCCGCGACCTATTTTCACGAGGCGAGAGTCCTTACTACAAGACTAACAAGCTACTCTTTAAAAAACATCCTATACTTTTACTTGAAAAAAGAAGACATTACTGAAATTAAGTTCTTTTACGTATTTCTGAGCAATAGTTATTAAAAAAAAAAATCAAAATAAATAATAGAAGTCTTTTACAGTTTCTACAGGGTGGCCCAGGGTTTATGACCTATATGAATTACTTTATAATTATCGTGTATTACTTGTAAAAATCATGCAATACTCTATAATCTTCATAAAAAATTATTAATTATAGAAAATCTTGAAAAATAACTTGTCAAACAATATTAAAGACAACCATGCCGTAAAACTGCTGTGCAGTTTGGCATATGCATGTATGTAATATGTATCAAAAATAAATAAATAAATTCTGAAAAAAAGGCTTAAGTGGTCACTTTAGATAATGCAACGCTCACCAATTCCACCGTAAGAATATCCACACCTTATCAAAACTTTAAATATTTTCCAAATTAGTTTTTATATATATTCGAATGGACTATGCTGAAGAAATCTCTAGTCCTTGTCATGACACAGTATACATAGATTTCTCATCTGGTAATTATATAATACTAACTCTATATTTAAAAAAAATGTTGTTGAAAAAAATCATCTAGTTAAGAATGTATATTTTACGACGATAACACGATTTGTCATTGTAATCAGTGATCACTAGGGCGGTGCAGCGAGAACATAATATTCTGCCAGATAAATATTTGATTTGGATTTTTTTTCAAATATAAAAGTCACGCTTCTTCTTCTCACTGCACGCGTCAATAAATACTTGCATAACCTTAACATTTATTATTAACATTTTTATCGCGCTCTAGTCAAGCAACACGGATGTAACCTTTCTAAGTACATTGTGACGACATTTAAAACAACCATCCCACTCAAAGTAGTCATCATTCTCACTCGCACAACATTCCGCCACCGCATCACCCGTCTCCGCCTCCATCGCCCAAGGGTTGAGCCCTTAATTGAACAATTAGAAAAAAATAAGCGGCCTTTATCTCCAAATGATGCGAAAAAAGTGTTAGCTCGCCGTGCATCAATTTCGTACGGAGGCTTCCCGGGGTCACTCAAGCTGTTTTAGCCGGGGGAGGAAGAAGCGGACTTTGCTTCGAGTAAATTGGGCGTAAAAAGATGATTAGATCAGATGTTCCGTGCTCGGGCTCTGTCAGTCGGCTCTGTGTCCAATTTACCCTTATCGAGTTCTTATAAGGGTTTTTCGGCGTCAACCGACCGCAGCCGGGTGGCCGGCGACGCTCTCATCCCCCGCGACAATTTATTTACCGAAAGATATTTTTTAATTAACTCGTATTCAAGTAAACAACGGATGCTGAAGAGTTTTTGTACTGTATTATATGAATAAATTTTTATTAGTGTTTATTTATTTCTTTATTATATTTCTACGGATTACAACTATCACAATAAATAACAATAATATATAATATATAAACATATTCCATATATCTGCACAAATTCCATGTATCTTCACAAAGATTCAACATGAAAATCTCCGTAGCTAAGACTAAGAGCATGGTGACATCGAAACTGCCAATACCATGCGAGCTTACAATTGACGATAAAATTATAGAGCAAGTAACAAGCTTCAAGTACTTGGGTGTCGAGATATCCAGCAGTAACGACCTCTACGAAGAAGTAAGAGAGCAAGCAAACAAAGCCGCAACTATTGCTGGATGCTTGAAAAATGCTGTCTGAAGAAACGAACATATGCTTAAGGAGAGTAAAGTGAAGATATACAAGACCTGTGTCTGCCCAATCATGACGTACGGTATCGAGACAAGGGCTGACACTACCAGAACAAAAAATCTCCTAAGAACAACTGAGATGAAGACTCTCCGACCCATTGCGGGACTGACAATCCGAGACCGAGTGAGGAATTCCGAAATACGAAGGACTTGTGACGTCGAGGATATTGTCCGATGGGGAAGATCTAGAAGACGTTACTGGAGAGATCATGTGGAGAGAGCTTGTACTGAGAGAGTAGTGAGCATAGCAGCGAACAAGCTGCCGTCTGGTACCAGACTCCCAGGAAGACCGCATAAAAGCTGGCGAGATAGCTGGACATCTGTATCCCAGGAACAGGCTCCGAGCAATGACAGGACGCAGTCCTAGATGAAGCAGAAGAAGAAGAAGATATTAACATATCTAGATAACAGTGTACATTATACATGTAAATAAATGATCATTTACAAATGTATACATATGCATACATTCATACATACATATGAAATTTATTAAACAGTATCTTTTATAATAATTGTTGGATTTGATTATGCTAGAATAATGCGTTTATAAAATGTGCCTTAAATAGA
Source organism: Agrypnia vestita (assembly GCA_016648135.1). Lineage (NCBI taxonomy): Eukaryota > Metazoa > Arthropoda > Insecta > Trichoptera > Phryganeidae > Agrypnia > Agrypnia vestita. The sequence continues at coordinate 22,990 of JADDOH010015299.1, forward strand.
CGTTAGGGATGCATTCTTCTGCTCTGATCCAATCCCCTCTCGCAAAACCGGGGTTTCGTTCATCTCTTTACAATTTAATACTCTGTGACAGAATGTTAAAAAAACATATTTTTTTCTAAGTTCATATATCCAAAATTAATTAAAGACAATTATAAAATGTATATCAGTATGAACAAAGACATCTATTCGCATATGTTTTGACAAAGTTTAATCAAATGAATTAATGGTAAAATGTTCGTTAAGGAGTTATCGGTAACAACGTAAGTTAACGCTGAGGATATCTGCAATTTTTGCATACTCGTTTCCTAGAATGGAAAGTCTGTTGATCGTTGAGTATTTTTGGTGAGATGTGTTGCTTTTGTTGCAGTGAAAAAATGCTTGTGATCGGGTATTTCTGACCGGTGCGTGAAAAGATATGTATGGTAAGAGTTCTGGGGAATCCAAGTTATAAGAATGAATTATTTTGTATAGATATATAATCAGCAATAATGCATCTGTCGCTAAGTTTAATTAGACCTGTCTGAATAAGAAGTTGATTATAATTGATGTGTTCGATTGGAATTAATTCACGTATCTTGACGTATGAATATAATTAACTTTTTTGCACCATGGTAATCTATTTAACAGAAAAAAATACGTTAAATTTATATTTTCATATTATTTCATAACAATTTAGAAATCATACTAATTTAGAAAACGGGATGAGTTTGGCTATTGGATAGGAAGTTAGAGACGGACAGTATTATTATTGGGGATGGAGATTGTTATAGTATTGTAACAACGTATTCTGTCAGCCAACCAGCAAAAAACACGCCATTGTAGTAGTATATATGCAAAAATTTAATAAACAAATAAATAAAAATATTTGCAGAAAGGGAAATCGTTTCATTGTTTGTCTCCAAGACAATCGTGACATAGGTGGCCAAAGTCAGTTGAAAGAAATCAAATCGCGCGAAGAAGAAGACGACTAATTTTATATATTTTGGCATCCAAATTATAATAATTTCATTGTCTGTCGGTTCCCGTAACTTCATGTAACGTCCGTAACTTCTTAATAGTAATTTTTTTTTCGGAACAAACGTGTGAAAGTACCGTCATTTTTGACGGGTTACAGCCAGTTCTATAATAAATACATATGTTTAGAAGATACTTGTGAACGATCGACAATTTGAAACAAAGTCTGTAACATCGTATATTGAGCACGGCCAGTTAAATAAAGTGTTCAAAAAGATAACTTAATATGGCGTCAGACGCGACTCCATTTTGATTTCGTAGCACCACTTTGGTTAAGCAAGCACTGCATCATGCTAATCGAGCGGAACCTATAAAACAGACCTAGACAATGGAATGGAATATCTGTCATACTTACCAACCCATGAAACATTTCCAAACACTCGGTGAACATTTAATTATATTATATTTGAACGACGACGTACATATTTATATTGACAAGGACATCTTTATTATCATTATTAAAGTTAAACTTTAAAGATATCAACATTCCCCACACAAACACTATTCAAAATATTTCCAGTCCCGAAGTAGAAACAATATACCCAAAAAATATCAATTATGTAACTCATCAAAAGAAACGAACAAACAAAATTTGAAAAAACACATCACCAAGATTTCATGACGACTTTAAAATTCCAAAATGCAATACAAAAAAATATGAACAAAATTTCATGTAGGTACTTAGGCATAAATTTTTTTAATAATCTTCAAATTGAAATAAAAAATATACAAAATACAAAACAAATTAAGAGAACATCAAAATAAATAAATATATATATATATATATATATATATATAATATAATGTAAAATAGTTATATGTAACAATAATTATATGTAAGCAAAGTACCTCGTCCGAGCACAAGAGCAATGCTCTTAAATGGAGAGGTACTATGTATAACACAATTATATAAGTTATGTATTTTATTGTTTTAATAGACTAGAAAAAAAAATTGTAATAAACTGAATGCAATACTAAAATAATTGAAGAATTAAAAAATAAATAAAAGAATCTATATTATAATTGCGCTAAATACGCACGACCAATAAGTTTTTTCCATTGCCAGCTAAAAAAAAGTAACAAATCGTACGTATGTTTTTTTTTAAGTTACGAGGTGTACAGATTATTTTAAAATATATTTATATCATTATGAAATCACGGAAAATGAAATGGTTCGCGTCTTTGCGAAGCCCTAGTATACAGTATTTTTTGACGGTCCACGGAGAGGCGGTGGTAGCAATGTCGCTAGGGTGCCGCGCTGGCATTTGCGCGTCCGAGGTTCGCGTCCTACTTCAAGCCGTTAAATTTCGTTTTTTAGCCCCAAATTTGAACGAAATTATGGACGACAGACAGACATCAAAATTATTATGTTTGATTATTTAATGTGTAGAAATATTATATTTTATTATCTAATATTCAAATCATTTTAAAGCGAGATACATCGGAATTTTTATTTTCTTACGTCAATTTTATTTTTTCTTGGGGCAATTATATTTTTGACGTTTAATTTTTAGAGAGCAAGGATCCAGGCTGCTGTGAGTTTCCTAAGGGGGGTAGCGGGAGTAGAGTTCCTATTCCTTTGCATAGAAAAAGCACAAATGAGGTGGCTTGGACATGTGCTAAGAATGCCAGAGAAACGAATACCAAGAAGAATCCTAGAATAGAATATAAATATAAACGGTTGGAAATGTGTCAATGTTGAAAGTATCTACGGCGACGGATCATTTTGTTGGTAGACCTCTTTTCATTTAAGAAAGACAATCAAATTAGTATGTGTAAGCCGTGCGTACGACGCACATTATTTCGTTGTGTTGGTGTTAATACCTGTAAACACCAATACACTGAAAAAATTTGCGACGTACGCACGGTTTCCGTACACTAATTAGATTGTCTTTCGTAATGAAAAGACGTATAAACGTCCATGCTTTCATTTTATAAAATAATATCGAGAATACGCAGCATCTGTCCATTGACTGTAGAACATCCTATTCATACGCATAAGATTGCACGAGCTTGCTCAATGCGGAATTTGATTTCATTGGAAGGATCTCATCATTAATTTATATTGCAGTCCAAGTACACAATCTTCTTCTTCTCTGTTGGATGTAGGTCTCTTCAATTTTCCTCCACTAATTTCTGTTTCTCCCCTTCCGCATACAGGTTCCTCCCGATTGCTAGACTATGTCATCAGACCACCTTTTTGGAGGTCTTCCGACGCTTCTATTTTTCGCCCAGGGCCTCCACTGTAGGATTCTGGGTGCCCGTCTAGTATCCTCCTGTCGAGCCGTGTGTCCAGTCTTCGGCGGAGCCTGTAACCGCTAGAAGACGCGTCCCCGGGTGGCGGATAGGGGAATGCTCGCCAGATATGGAGGGCAGGAGGGAAATAAAATACCTCTGTTATAAATAGCGTCTGTTCCCCATGTTAGGGGCGGCTACAGACAGCTTCTGATCCCTTTTCTAAGTGTACAATATGTAGCAGATGTGATGAAGTCACCAGTGTGGCAGATGCGGTCTCTGTATTTGATGTACGTGTATTCGCGAAGGCGCAGGGTGACTGTACATCTCTGCTGAAATGTACAGCCGGCCTGGCGTGTAGGAATGTGTGCGTGAGGCTGATGCGTATTGCGAGGCAGGATGGAAGAGAAATATGTACTCACGTTTGACTAGAAGTTTATTGTAGATACAGTTGCTTTACAAGATATAATATTAGCGTTAAAATATGTCGGAGCGCGAGTTACTTCGTGGTGTCGCGGTCGAGGAAGAAGTGTCGATGGCGTCTCGGGCTTTTGGTCGGGCGCTAATCCCTCGAGCGTGATTGGTCCGTTTGGGACGCTCGAGGGACTAGAAGTTCAGGCAGGCCTGGCACGCCACAAATACATTGTTACTTACAAAATTTGTACTAACAATATAATTCGCATGTTAAACGCTAGATTTTGATTGAATGCTGAAAACAGTAATCGCCCGCAGCTGCCGCCATTAAAAAGTGTACATGCACGGTAAATCTAATTTGCCGCGCAGAATGGTTAACAGTTTTCCCAACTTACCTGACGTGTTATACCCGGAGAGAATTTACCGTAAATCCCACTATGACCTGCCCCACACAGTATCAAGTTGCGCATGAAACATTTTCAATTAACCGGCTGTGTGCATAGTGCAATTTTCCGGGTACGGTGTGTCCACAAAGTCATTATCTGCCTCAGATAAATCATTGAAAATTACCGTTTAGCTGTCGATGTTTGGAGTATGGTGACATCAAGCAAGCAATTAAAAATTAATATTATTGACAGATTTGGCGTTAACATCGTAGAGAATATTTATAATGATAATTAAATTTAGTGAAAAACGTTAACTAAGTAACCTCTATGTGAGTATAATAATTATTTTATATTTTACGATTAAGTTTCGAGAGCAACAGAATCTCTAATCGACAAGTAAGGTTTTAAACTGACTATTTTTGTTGTCTAACTAGTAATAATTTTTCTGAATTCGCGAACTACACCATGGATAATAATCATTTCTTTTCATTCATGTACTATTAAACTTCTCCATCTCGTCACGCGTAATACTAATAAAATGAATAATTTTGTATGTTTAGAAATTAAAATTAATTTGATCTCGCGTATTAATTTGGTTAGCAATATTATTTTGATTAATTATTTTTTTAATTTCTCCTCTTCTCTCAATATTTCCGTTACAACCACCTTTACACCAGTAACTCCGGCTCAGTTTGTCAGTACTTTATCAATTAATTATTAATGATTTGTTTTTCCACCTACATAGGTAATTCACGTAAAATTCTATATTTAAAAGTATTCAGTTTAGTACTTCACCTGTAGAGGAAAGATTCTGTTACAATCAAAACTTAATATAAACCTACCATATTGTAATTTAAAATATGTTTTATTTTAACTTTGTAATGCACACACAATATGAGTTATTAATTAGTATGTTTGAAAGGGTTTGAGAGGAACAGTCCCCCTCATTTGATTGATAAATGATCCCACGATTAGATTTTTTTATTCTTTTTTTTATTAAAAAAATAGAGATGCGAACACGGAATACGTGTCACATCAATATTCTTACTATTTTCAAACTAAGCTAAACGCTTGTTCTATGAAAATAGGACTAACTTGCTGATCTGGAGTGAGGTTCGAACCAGTGACGTTTGGATCATGAGGCGAGAGTCCTAACCACAAGACCAACAAGCTACCTTAGATTGATAAATGTTGTTTTTAAGTTAGTTATTTTCTATGCCTGATGATGAGAGGGACTGCTCCTCTCGTAACTATAGAATTTAATAACTCATATTGTGTGTGTATTACAAAGTAAAATAAAACATATTTTAAATTATAATGTTGCACCACGAAGTATCTGCTGAATCTTTTAATAATATTACCATATTACTATTGAATTCACGTAAAGGTAACATAGTTAATGTGTTTTTCACTCTATTTAATGATCATCTAAAATTTTGTCGTTCTCAGGTTTTCGTGGCCCTTTAGAATCTTCCATGATATTATAAGGCGTGTGTATGACTTTTCTCGACAACGTTTTGGATCCTATCATCAGGGATAATGTGTTAATATTATGATAATTATGAATAAATTACTATATTTTGTATTTTTTCCCTACTTTTATTTGAGAATATCACTGCTACGTGTTTCGGAAACTTCCGTTCCCTTCTTCAGGTGAGTGTAGACAAGTGTGTAGGAGTTTCTGGTATATGGGCTGCGGGTCCAGTGGAAGTGTAGGGCTATGATGGTGGGAGATAGGAAACATTGTGAGAAGGGGTAAAGTGGAGGGTTGTAATTGATTATTGATGATATTATTTTATGTATTTGAATTTTCATGAATTTCAAATGTTTCTAAATTTTATTATTTATTTTTTTATTTATCCATGTGCCGAT